>JAJTIW010000025.1:600000-826968 GCA_021365295.1 Tricladium varicosporioides
TCTGCAAGAGGAGTTCCCGACCTCCTGTTCGAATGGCACATGTTATTTGGAAATATTGATGCATGACCGTTGCCTTCTATCTTGTGCGGTGGGAATATGCGGTTAGCTTCTAAAGTTAGTGGGGTAAGGTTACGAGAAGTGCTGTGTCCTTGTAGGAGGCGAGTTTAGTGAGCCTCAGGGGGGTTGGTCACTCTTGAGTCTCTGGATACAAATTAGGATGGCATAGGCTCTAGACCAATGCCCACCAGTTTATAAAAATAACTGGCGGTTTGCTTTCACTGTAATTGGATTACCTTTATCATGGAATCCAAAGAAGTGATCTCCAGGGTTATCAAATATTTGCAAATCCGAATAGGTGTGCAACACAGTAAAATAGTATAGGTAGTCATACAGCTTACTTATCGCACGAATGAAGGTGACGAAGTTATCTGAATCTGATGCGAATTACCCCACCACCGTATGTTTGCTTTTACCAGTGATCGTGAGATGGAGCAGAGATGAGTTCGAGAGACATCATGAATATTCACGTGATATTCACGCGAAACATCTCCACAGCTCATCTCCGAAACAAATTGCAAGAGGATCACAAGGAGACAAAGATCTTCCCGTCCCCTTCCCCGCCACGTCACTACACCCAACTATCAGACGCAAGCAGTAATTTATAGAAAAATCCCGCGAAAGCTTGACCGATGATCCGGCATCTCCACCCTTTCCCCTCTGCCGATATTTATACCCAGATCTCCACAATACGTTTTCAAGATAAAACTTTAGAATAAACGGGGCCTTCTTTCGAAGAATGGAAGAAAGATGCATTAAAGAATAAACTGTATTCATTAAGGTTGAGTGCAGCCAATTGTTGGGATGAAAACGCAGAAAGCTTGGCGAGCTTGTAGGCTGATCAGACGAAGGAGGTTTTATGAAGGGAGGGAGGGGGCCAGATTGGGCAGGCGAGCATGCGATGATGTCAAAACACTGTAAGATATCTTGACCAAACTCTTGTCAAAGTGAGAACAGACGCGCTCGTGTCACGGAAGATTGCTCGAATATGTGCGACATCCGACTGAGCACAGCCTCTCTGTCACATCATCTCAGGCCGTGGGTTCAAAACTCGAGATCGCGGGGAAACTCAGGGTAAGTGTGAGAATAGAAACCGAAATGACCCTTTGAGTGTATATCTTAGCTGGTATAAGTGCCGTATCTGGATGCATTTCAGGAACTGTCTGGGATAAGCTGGTTTGAGTGTTAATTGGCTGGCATTAGGTGTTTCCAGAGTGTTGGATTCTGGTAGGCTTGCCCAGAAATCTGGATAAATTCCTTATCGATAGATCAGACGGGATGTTCGTGACTAGGTTTGCGTTTGATGCTATTTGCGATGGATGGCTATTTGAAGGATTCATCGACTCGGTGGTTCCTGAGGGTTTTCATCTGAACAGGTGTGGTTGGAGTTTGGAATAGATTAGGTCAAATGTTTGCCGAGGAGATCTCTGTTCACCCCTGAGTCCCCTAACTCCTCCCCTCTCGTGACTTTCAATCTAACCCATTTCGAGCATGGCTGACTGCGAAACAGTCTTCACTAATTGTGATTGGACACCACCAACGACTTCGTCCCTGTTTCATACCTACGCCGACAGACCCCATGGTGAAGATCCTATGGAACAGTGGCAATTTTGACTCTCTCCTTCAAGCAGGACGAACGACGTCTTCTAGAGAAATGATTTGGTACCAACTCCAAGGATCAGAAGGAAATGATGCAGAGCGCTTGCAGAAACCCTTCTACTTTCCACCCCTTAACCCTTCTCATCATGCAGCAAACAGCTCAGCTAGAAGATGTTGTGTGCCCAGGAAAGGCAAAAATGCCTCTATCGTGAGAAGAGAAGCGCTGGCGCTGACTGAGACAGGCATTACCCCCAGGATGCATCGAGGCACCCCTACGGTGCCCCTGGAGATCTTCTCGTCTCATCACGCCAACACACCCAGGGATCAGCCAGTTATTTCTGGGGGTTCAGGATTATGCCTTCACCCTTCGCCGGCACTCCAATCTCAGCACCGCACACCCAACTTCGTGCGCTGCGTACCTGAGCCCACTTGCGCCCAGCTGCTCTAATCTGCTGGGCTCCGCCGTGCTGAGTATGTGCGCTTGACAGTGAAATAGAGCTTGGCAATTAGTAGGCCCTTGCCTTTTCGTTTTGACTGTTCGTGCCTCCGTTTGTGTTCATCCTTCATCCTCTTCCTTTCTGCCTTTGGTCCTTTGTGCCTCCACCTCCCTTCACCCAGTTCGCCTCTTACTTACGGCTTGTCCTTCCTTTCTTGCAAATACCTTCGCGGACGCATCCATTCGTTTCTCAGTCGTGGCTAGGACACGATATTCACATTCTTTTGGTTGAGGCACATTCATTTTGAATAGGAGGAAGCTAGGAAATTGTCGCAAACTGGAATATTAATTCCAACTAAGTGGGAGTCAGCACACATACCCAAAGAAATCAAGAAAAACAGTCAAGGAGATTAGGTTGGACAGGAAAGATAAGAAGGACACTTGCGCCTGGATTAAGTTGGCTATCAAAAGGACATCGTCGCATCGCGGTTCAGATCAAAGATATTTGGGAAGGAAATACTGGCCGATCCCCAAATCCTCCGACTCGATATCGAAAAGAAAGTTTATCTTCGAAGTGAATTCAGACCGACAGACGAAGCTGTAGAAACAAATATCGCCAAGTAATTTCAACTTGCCGAACCCCTCGATCCCGCTATCATCTAACCTCATCCACCTCCACCTCGTCGATTCAATATCGACAGACGCTCATTTGATTCGATTGTAAATTCTGTGTAGCTATTAGCACTTGCTTTGCTCGACTTTCGCCAATATGCGCTTCACCGATTCTGTTGCCCTGCGGGCTCTTCCAGTCATTACTTTCGGCCTGACCGTTGATGCTTTTTGGCGTATGCCATGTCTTGCTCGTTCTGGACTTGCAAGAATTGATCCTTTAGTGTCTTATGGCTCTGTTGCTGAGCATGCTCATGCGATTCATGGTTCTAGTGGTAGGTTCTCAATCTCCATTTGTATTGCAGGAAGGAAGCGAGACAATACTAGGATCAACATTCCCCAAGCCCTCACCGTCTCTTGCCCACTTGCCTTTGAAATGAAACACCGATGCTAATACTATTCTAGGTTTTTCTGAGACTGCAGATACCGCAGCCCTTTTGGCTGGTCAGTGTACTTCATGCCAGGTTGCCCAAGATAAATCTGCATATTGGACACCTGCGCTCTACTTTCAGAATACTGCCACAGGTAAATTTAGTCTTGTTAACCAAGTTGGTGGCATGCTTGCGTAAGTGCTTACCATTTCTTCTGTTGTTCCCCGACAATACCCAGTATCGCGTGGCACATTCAATTCAGTATTGGGAATTCATGGGAATTTTATTAGCTCGCATGAAGGAAGGCATGGCTATGGGGGAGACTAAGTGCTTGATGGAGAGTTTCTTTACCCCTCGAGGCGTTTAGTTCAAACTTCTCCCCTCCCTTCCACCTCTTCCACCCCTTCCATCATTCCCAAAATTTTCCTCGTAGTAAACTAAACAACTAACAACCCTACCACAGCTACTACCTCCTCTACCCTAACTCTGGCTCCCAAAATGTAACCGCTTTCCCCGAAGGCTTCTCCATGATCTCCGGCGACACAAACCAGCGCAACTTCAGCTACCCTGTCCCAGATATCCCAAAATCAAACTGGAACGTCGCCCCCTACAACACACAATCCTTCCTCCGTCAAGCCGCCCTCGGCTTCAACTGTCTTGATTACTCCAAAACACCAGAAGGGTCCCTCTATCGCCATTATTTACCAGATAAATCGTACCTTGACGCGAATTGCAAGGACGGCATACGCTTCGAATTGATGTTTCCTAGTTGCTGGAACGGAAAGGATAAAACGTCCAAGGATAGGAAGAGTCATGTTGCGTTCCCCTCTCAAGTGATGACCGGTGACTGTCCCGACGGATTCCCCGTCCGCCTCCCATCCCTCTTTTACGAAATAATCTGGGATACCGCCGCCTTCGCTGGCACAGCCGGGCAATTCGTTCTCGCGAACGGAGACCCAACCGGTTACGGATTCCATGGGGATTTCATCACAGGATGGTCTGAAGCCTTCCTCCAAAAGGCCGCAAATCAATGCACCAACTTATCAGGAAAGATTGAAGATTGCTCGCTCTTCACCATCCAGGACAGCGCTACATATTCCAACTGTAACATCTCCACACCAAGTGTCCTCGCAAAGGAGAATGTTGTTGGAGGAATGACGAGTCTGCCTGGGAACGTACCGATCGTCGCTGGGCCGGGATATGCGAGCGGGGCAGCAGCAGGTGGACCATCAACAAACCTAGGAGCAACAAGCGCAGCTACGTCCCAAGCTATGCCCACACTCTCCTACTCTGCAGGAACGTCTGCCTCGTCAGCTCAATACGTACCAGGTGCTATCTTCGCTGCTAAATCCGATGGGACGTTCTCTTCTACACCCGTCGCGGCCCCGAGCACGACGTTGGTGTCTATGGCTGCCGCAGCCGCTGTCACATCAGCCCCAAGTTTAAGCGATGCCAAGAGTTTCTACAGCACGCAATATGCTACTGAGGGAAATACAGTTAAGGAGGTGCTTTGGGTGGAGGAGTTGGTGACGGTTACACAGCAGGAAACGAGCACCGTGACGGTTACTGCCGATGCTAATCAGCGAAAACGCCATATTCACCAGCACCGAAGAAGAGGCCTGCGCTAAATCTCCCTTGTTCACTGATGCGTTGGAGTTTTGAGAGTAGTGGGGGAGTGTTTGGCGGAGAATTGATAGGGGATTGTTACGTTTCATGTATGTGCATTTAGTTATACTGGGTTTTGTCGGGAGTCGATTCATATAACGCATGGAGACCGCATGATGGGTGAAAGAAAGAAATGGGCATTTACGGTGCGGTCACTGTCAGAAATTCAGCGATAGCATTGTTTGTTTATAGCACGCAAGCTGTGACGGGCTGGTTCTTGATCACCTTGCTCTGTCAACTATTCACAGTACTAGAGATGAATGAAGCATGAAACCCTGCCTGAACATCAGTTTGTCTTATGGTGTCTGTTTGGAATTTTGGTGATTTAGCTATGCTGAGTCAAACCTCTGCAATAGACTAATCCCACCTTTGCAAACACGTCAACAGTTTTAACTAGAGTCATTCACAATGATATGACGCATAAACGATACCTAAAGAAGAGAAACTTCCATCGCAGTAAATGCTCATAGTTTCATGCCGCCCAGTCATTCCCTTCCCTCAACAAACAGTAAAGAACGAGGCGTAAAACCCAACCCCTTACGAATCACATAAGCGACCTTAATATTTATATTTGCTCATTGGCTTTCCTTGGCTCTTTGGCCTCAGCTTTGACAAGTCACTCTCATTCCGAATTTGAACGTACCACGAGCAGAGTAAAGTCCGATTGTTCAACGTACGAGTAATTTGACGAGTTTTTGAATTTGGACAGTAACTACTAGGCCATTAGTTGGCGGACTAGGTTTATCTAGAACCACATAAGCTCCGAGCTTATCATTCACTAAAAAATCCACAGCATTTACTAAGTTGGGAAGTGTAGACATGATTGAAGAACAAACTTGCCGTGAATCCTTTCTTTAGAAGACATATTTGTGAGGACTATGTTTTGTTAGCATGTACTCAATATTTACTTATGCATGTTTATCTTCTTACACAACGTCAGGAAATCAACCGGGATGATATTGGTTAGAGCCTGCAGAGGCGAAAATGAAAAGGCTAGTAAAAATGTATTATAGGGGGAAAGGTGATTCATTTTTGACACTGGATTTCATAGGATGAACTGAACGGTATGAAGAGTAATAATTAAGACAGTGACAAGAGAGTTCAAGAACTAGGATGCACGGAGATACAATTCTGATGAAGTGAGTTTCGATATCTGTATGTTATAAGAATTTGCAATGATCAGGGTCTCGGAGGAGAGCCATACGAAGAACGTATTAGTTTAGGGGCATACTACTTACAATACCTATCTCTGCAGAAAATGATCATATGGAAGTTAGATGCTGGAAATCTGCTAACATATATCATTCCTAGGTGTAGTACATCATCTACCATACAACAACGCTTTTCAGCGGAAAGAAGCCGTAAGTGGAGCTTTTCCAATATTTCTTTTCATCCATTCCCCCCGCCTTATGCAATGCTGTACAAGTATACTACAAGAAAATCCATATCAGGCCAAGATTACCCTGACATCTTCTCTATCTTCCTCAACCTCCGCCTCTCCCTCTCTTTTGCCGCAGCAGCTCTCTTCTTCTCTCTTTCCTCCTTCTGACGTTTCAGCTCATATCTTTGTGCATCAGCTTTCTCACTCTTTTCCCTTCTAGCGTCCATTCTCTCGTTTGCCATATCAACTACACCTTTTGTGCTCTCTTTGATCTCTTGAAATGGCTTCATTGCTGAATTGAGTAACTTGTTAAGCCCAGATGATGGGGGCTTGGGGAAATTCGACGTGGTACTCTCAAAACGGGAATTCAGCTTAGCTTGAGATAATACTGGGCTAGGAGTTGCTATTCTCATGGTTCCCTTATATGGTGAGACTGGTCCCGTTCCGGTTGGCTTCTTCGTGGCTAGTGGTGTCATCTTGAAGAATTGACGGAATCTAGGTGTTTGCATGGCACGTGCCTGCATAAAAGACAGGACTCCAGAGACGAAGAAGGTCAACTGGACAGCAGCTGGAAGCCACCAAGTGAAGATAAGGGTAAGACCAGGAAACCCCCAGGTCATGGCTTTCATCATTCCTGGAGATAGCGTACTTGTTCCCATTTCCCCACCCCTCTGTCACGAGTTAGTAGATGTTCTTGTACGAAAGAGGTAGAATTATTTCTTACGCGTAGCAGCCAATGCAATACACCGGCAGTCGCAGCCGGAAGAATGAAGTATGGATCTGGTATTGTCAGGTTATGAAACCAAAGTAGACCACCAGTCTCCAAGCCAGGAACTGGCAATTTGGACATAGCCCTCAAAAGTACCCATGTCCCGTAAGCAGTAAAAGCTTGAGCTAAAGGTGCAAACGATTTCCAGTACTTAATTCCTGCTCTTTTGTGGATTAATGAGATCTCATTCTTGTACTGCATCAATCCCGTAGTATCACCATTCGCTTGGCAAGCCCGCATTTTGTCCGTCAATGGTTTCGTATAAGGTTGGACAGCCGCCATTCGAGTTGCATTTTCAGCAGAGCCAACGTAGAACTTGAAAAGTGCAGCTCGTACAAGCACAGCCGTTATGGCGATGGTAGCCCACCACGGAGTTCCAGCATAGACGTGGATATGCTCCATTATCCATTCCATCATGGCTGTTGGGCCATATCCATATTCCAGGCCCATTGATTTGAGGTACCCGAGTTGCTCGGGCATGTGTGAGAGGGCATTACTCGTGAAGTCTGTTGCAGAATTTAAATCCGTCACAAATTCGTTGGGAGAAGGTGTTGCGGGTGGAGGAACTGCCACAGAGCTAACAGGAGGTGGTCCGCTGGGAATGGCGGCTGTAGGGGCTGAAGGAGTCGTGGATGCAAATCGGATGGCGGCGGCATTTAGTATTATAACATTTGATCTAGGGAGTGTAAAGGGTTTGCGAATTGAAGCGCCGGTCTGCGGAAAGAGTGGATTGCCTCTAATGGGCCCATGTTGTACAGTCGAAGAAGAAAACTTGGGAAGTTAGCAATGAGCTTCCACATCAGTTCAGAATGCCTACTTTTCGTGCTGAGAAAGCCTCTATCCGCCGCCGACCAATACCAATATGCTGGCTTGACCAGCGAAGCCCTCTGCTGGGTAACATGTTGCGTGGTTGGGAAGCGCAGGAAGGGTCTTGTCAGGTCGCAAAATATTTCGATATGCACGATCGCGTCTAAAAGCACAACTTAATGCTAGCGTCATGGCAGCGGGAAGGCTGCATAAAGTGACTGGTGGAACACTAGGCACAACACCTCTAGAATTTTAATATTATAGTACTAGGTGGACAAAAATTCATGAGAGGAGAATGCACATATGTATTCACCAATTCTATTTCTTTTTTTCTCCATGACTTTTACGCCCGTACATGATTTTGCTGCCATCTAAATCCACAGCTCGTCGAGACTCTCAACTCTCGACTCCGACCTCGGCATCATAGACCAATGTCCAAAAGCCTGTAGAATCATAGCCGCCGTGTGATATACATTTTGTGTTCGTCTTGAACGGAGTGAAAATCGATTGTAGTACGTGGTGGTACTACCCCAAACGCCAGTTTATGTGCAAGTTCAATATTGTCCCCCTACTCCAAACTCGTCAAATCGTCCAGCTGTCCTTCCCTTCTCCGTCGTTCTAAGGGATCATCTCGAACCTCAATTCCAGGTCCCACAGCGTGCGCTCTCCGTCCTACTGGGAAAATCTAAAAGCAGAAGTGGTTAGTTATTGCAAGTCTCATCTGTCGCAATTCCATAAATTCAAATCCTGTAAAGAGCATTTGGAGATGTAGATCGAATAAACAGATCTTCGACTAGATACGCGCGGGACCTCAAAGGAAATACCATGCCATACCTTTGTGTTGCTCCATCCCAGTCTAAATGCAGCTTCATGCGCAAATAGCTCACCAAATCCTAGCATAAGTCCATTGATGAATGGGAGAAATAGATTGATGGCGGCACCTCGCAGAAGGCCCCAAAATGTAGGTGGCTGATACAAGATCATAGGCGGCGAGCTTGACGATGACAGCGGAGATGGAGACATTTCATCGTTGCCGGAATACTGCTCGGAGTCGGAGGGGATGGTCATTGAAGACTCAGTTAAAGGATTGTCGGAAGACATGGCGGATGCCGCAAAGCCTATATACAGGCAAACAGGTGGGCAAATACGAGAAATAAAATAGAATGGTGGATGTTGTGTTGGTCCAGAAAGGGTCGGCCTTGAAGCTTTTGATATTGAATGCGGGTAATCCCGAGAACGAGGTTACCTGGACCGATCAAGCTCTATACCTAAAGCGGCATGGCGAGGGGCTATGGTGACGCTCCAGAGAGCTGCCTCCAGTGCCATCTGCCTCAAGCTTCATGAACCTCAAAAAATTACAAAGCTACCACTCCACCTTCCACCAAAATTTTCCCAAGTAGTCCCCAGCATTTCAGATTTTCTTGCAGATCATAAAAAAGCCATGGCGAACAACGCAAATCATGACGAGCTCATTTCTGAGTTCTGCGAACTTACTGGCGCCTCTCCTTCAGATGTGAGTTTGATCTTTGCAATCAACCATGTTATATTTTGCATGGAGTTAACGCATACTCTACAGGCACAACAGTACCTCTCAGCAAATAGATGGGATCTTTCGGGCGCGGCTGCAGAATACTTCACGGCTCAAGAAGAAGGCGTTTCAGGCGCACAAGAAGGCGGGGAGGATGACCCACAAGAGACGGAAGCATATACTGGCCCACGAACACTCGACGGTCGGCCTGCTCCATCCTCGATTCCTACTGTCGGCTCAAGCTCAAGATCTGCTGCTCCACCAAAGAGAGGCGGTATTGCGACGCTAGGCTCCTTGAACCAAGGTCAATCTTCTGGTCATGGCCATGCACACGACGATGATGATTCTGATGACTCTGATTTTGAGCCCGAGAAACAACCCAGAGATTTGTTTGCAGGAGGTGAAAAGTCGGGATTAGCTGTCCAAGATCCAAACGTAGACCGCGATCCACGAAAGGTGGTCAATGATATTCTGAAGAAGGCTAAGGCGTAAGTTATTGGATAACAAGCCTCTGAGTTAATAAGCTAATTATATTAGAAATGCTGAAAGAGGGGGGCCTGCCACAAGAGGAGAGTCATCTTCAGCTGCAGCATCAAGATTCCGTGGCTCTGGTCAAACTCTAGGTGGTGACGGTGTAGAATCTACAGTCATCCCAGATCCTCATGCAACCGCCCCTGAGCTACCAACACAAACCCGTACTTTACACTTGTGGGAGGATGGATTTAGTGTCGAAGATGGAGAACTACGACGATTCGATGATCCTCAAAACGCTGCTGACCTCCAAATGATTCGACAAGGTCGTGCCCCGCTTCACCTCATGAATGTTCGTCCAGACCAGCCAGTCGATGTACAGCTTATGAAGCACGACGAGAATTACAAGCCACCCCCTAAGGTCTACAAGCCATTCTCAGGTGGTGGCCAAAGATTAGGTAGTCCAACTCCGGCAGCTTCCTCATCTTCCACAACTACTGCCGCTGCTCCATCGACTAGCGCCGCTGCGCCTGAGCCCCAGATCGATGCTTCTCAACCCACTGTTTCCTTGAGAATCCAGCTCGCGAACGGCACTCGACTACCTGCGAGGTTCAACACCACCAGCACAATTGGCGACGTTTACGAATTCATTGCACGAGCATATCCTGCCAGCAACGAGAGAACATGGGTTTTGGCTACGACTTTCCCCAACAAGGATCACACTGACAGAGCTTTGGCATTAGGCGATGTTGCTGAATTCAAGAGAGGGGGAACTGCTGTACAAAAGTGGGTTTAGATTTCGATCAAGAAATGGTTTCGAGCTATGTGATATGGATCATAGGCAGGAGAAAGGAAATGGTGTTCATCACCATTAGCTGACTGGTACGACTGGCGTTTGGGAGGATGATATACCGGGATATTGGTAAACATGCCATAGAGGATCAATAGATGGTCTTAGTAATAAGACAAAATGGAAAAGTCTATTTACGAATGCTCCTTCCGCATCACTAAAACAGAAAGCTGAAAGCTCATAGCATTTTTTGAACCGCCTCAACATTTCCAAACACTCTAGTGGGTATGCAAATAACGTGGCACCTACTGATGAGAAACCCTACCCATGAGAGTGCACTCGGGTGTCAACACTGTATCTTGGCTAAGACCTGAGGCTCTTAGCTTGTATTCAGTTTGTTTTTTCAGTTCAAAATCGCCAATTGTTAAACGCCACAATCAGATTCTTCATTTCTCTTCCCTAGATCACCCTCTTACACTCCCTTGTCTCACCTAATCTCTCCATCTCAACCCCACTCTCAACCCAACTATCCTGCCATCTTGTTGCCCTCTCGGTTTCTCCTCCTCCATTCCCAAAAATGGAGAAAACCTTCCCTCACGCACGCTCAGAAAAAAAGTACTGAGATTAAGATAGCCATTGTTATACCTTTTTATTGGGTGGTTTATGGGTGTATGTGCAGCGGGAGTTTGTGGAAGGGGGCGAGGGGGGCAACGGGGAGAGTTGTGGCTAATGATGACGAAGAGGGCTGGGGTTGGTGAAGGGAGAGTAGGGGGCAAAGAGGGAGGGGAAAAAGAGACGAAGAGCACAACTGTAGATCAAATGCCTGCCAAACCTATAAAGAGCGCTGAGGGCGGGGCACCTGAGGTCGCTGAGAGTAAGGTTTAGTCTATGCTTGACTTCTGTTTATCAGACGACGCTGAAATTTTAAGGACAAACTGTTGAGGCATTGCTAGAGATACTTCTGTAGATGACACATGAACGAAGGTGGAGGACTACATCCGAAGCAATCGAGTGATGGAAATGCGAGTGCATAAGCATCAATCTTCCGCTATCATTTCCACCATGCTGTCAACAAACGAAGGGCCAATTTTTCAATATCACCACGTAAGGAAATTTCTTCAGCACCAGACCATCTTCCGCCCTCTCATCAAAAATATTCTTCTCGCCAGAAAATCCTCACCGGGGTCTGATCTCTGATCAAGCAGTCTCCCACATGACGATCACTTCGACGCCGCCATCCGGTCCAGTTCCCGTTCCTAAATGAAGAATTTTTGTTAGACTTATTTCCTACCACCAGAGTTCATCAAAGCAAACTTAGCGCAATCAGCTTACCTGCGAACCACTCTAGCCACCAAATCCCCCCCTCCTGAATAGCAACCCACTTACTAGCGCTCATATCTGCCATTCGTAGTCGTCCCTGGCTGGGACCATCTAGCATTCTCCATAGATCCCATTCCCCAACAATGCCAGGTGGGAAAATGATTGTTTCTGGGCTTTCCAAGTCGAAGAATCTGAGAATGCCGGTGGGACCGACCAACCCGAGTTTATGGGTGTCTCCGGCGTTGGGTAAATGTAGGATATTGGTGCGTGGCTGAGGACCCGGGGAGGAGGTGAAGGTCAGGGGTGTGAGTGTGGGGAAGATACCGACTATGAGATTAATTAGAAACCTGGGGATTCTAGGTTCAAGAATGATATACCATGGGTTCCATTTGTGGAGAGGAATGAACCGTTGATAGGTGGGACAGTGATTACCGTTCTATATAAGTTGGAGTTAATGTTGTGATTAGAGAAATGGGGGAAAGTGAGGTAAGCATAGATATACAGAGGGGTAACTACGTTGTTATGAAGAGTTCAAATTGCTGAGAAACAGCTGTAATTGCAAAGAGGGTGATGGAAAGCAGAGTTGACGGCTTCATCTTTGTTTCTAATTAATGTATTTGAATTTGTTGTAGAGTATAAGGGTAATGAGAAATAATGGTTTGTTTGTTTCTTGTTAATACTGTACGTAAGACATTTTCTACGAGAGTTTATATATCTGAAGGGAGATCAAATTGTTACAGCTATCTCAAAGCGGTCACTCCAGGCCTGGCTCATCATTATCCTTGAAGAACTTCAGCATTCTGTTTCGGGACAAATACGAGAAGTCTGGGTTGCACAATTAACGTATAATTATATTGCTATTATGGTAGGAGAGATGCTTTGTCCAAGGGAAGATTTGGCGAATCATCTATTTGTGGTTCTTTAATTCCCAGACAAGAAACTCTACTTTGGCTGTAGCTATTTTGAGGTCTCTTAAAAATCCTCAAATCATAACACTTCAAAACTTGACAGGTAGCGAGATTATATCAAATGAGATTGCACCGAGATGTCATTACTGGTATTATTCGATCAATTATAAAAATTAATGTGTCACTCGCAATGCCAGCTTATAGAGTCACAGACACTGCATGATTCTTCTAGTATTCGAACTATAACTCGAGGTGCCACAAAACCTAATTGACCAAATTCACTGGCTCATCATTGATTACAAATTCGTAAGATATGGCAGTGGAGTATTGTTTGTGAAACGTCGAACTGTAAAGCTGAGAAACTATCCGAGAGAGGGGTAGTTATGGAGGGGTAAGAATGCAAGACTTCGGAATTGCAATGATTCAGCTCGTAGGCAACAGCAATGAGACCTATGAATGCTTTCCTTCATTATTTGATTTTAAATCATTGAGATAATATTTGAAATGAAGTTGTAGTATTGGCATAGCGTTTGATCAAAAGGTTTTGGAAACATGTGCCCGGAGGACGAAGGTAGACACTTTGGTAGAGAACCTCAGGATGAAATTCTTGATGGAATTAGCTGTAATAATTCCCTTCTTTCATATCATATACTCCCCCCCCCACCTCCCCCCCCTTCCGCTCCTACTCTTCATCCTTCCCCTAACAGCTAGCTCGCTTATTAGTGCCAACAAACGCCCGGTGAAAACCACGTATTTGAAGTCACAGTAGAGTAAGCACTTTTAGGATCAAACAGTCCTGAGAATGATTAAGTGGTGAGATAAAGGGGGGTGTGCATTATTGGGGCGTTTGTTGATAGATTGACGCGAGAATTTCTGAGCATGTTGTAATTTTTGAGTGTGATGGTACTTTTGAGCTACAAAATTGAAGAAATTCCCTCTTCAAATTTATTTACTAAAGGCGATGAAAGAAATTATGTACTACAGTGATCAAAAGAATCGAGTAAAGCTTACGAACCTTACTTTGACAGAAAGTTTCAGCGAGTCGGACGAGCGAAAATAATTTGAGAGCAACATCACAAGATGAATAGCACTGGAGAGAAGCAACTAGATTCAATTTCATTTTATAATAAATCATAGTAATTTTATTGACAATAGACCTAGTTCATTACTCGCTTCACATGTCTCACTCGTACTGTTCTTGCTCCTCTTGATTAACATGAATATAAGCAGTACTTGGTAATATTTCCCCTTCTTCTCGTTTTCTTCTACAAATTTGGCACACTTCTGCTTAGTGGGCACAATATCTTATCGGCTACAAATTCTGCAAACTCCGCAGCCTGTATTCCTTTATTAAATTAGTTAGTTTGGTTTCTATTTCATTCTCTAGCATCTATTTATTTTTGTCTCTCGTACTCGAGGCTTGTAAGTTAAATCTAGCTAAATCTTACCTAGGTTACTAATATTATTGAACTCTCTGATAGGTTGTAAGCTATTTTTAGGAAATTATTAGTAGTGTTGTTTCGATAATCTAAGCGTTAGGGGCGGAGGGAGCTTAGATGAGGGAGGTAGTCTCTCCACTGGAGTAAAGTTAGCAAAGGTGTATTATGAAGGATGACAGGTCAACTTGCTTCGGGTCTCCGTATGTCAATGTCAAAGTATAGTCTGGATAAGTTATGGAAATTTTCGCCTATGAACCTTAAAAATTGCACCGGCAAGATCTCGACACCTGGGAACATAGTAAGGCCAGGTGCTGCCCCTGCACCTGAATAAGAATGAAATTGTATGTCTAAGCTTCTCAAAAGCCCCTTTTGCCTCTCTAGTGCATGCACACAAAAAAACCGATACTGCCATAGTATGTATACTCTTGTAGTTTGCCGCAATGACGGATAATAGAGTCTACTGCCTGCTTGGTTGCGTTTCTGCTCAAAGGGGAAGCATTTATGAAGTATATATTTAAAGTACTGACATTGACTAAGGTATCTAGATGGAGTTCTGATAAGGTCGGGGTTCTTTCTACCGCTCCGGTTAATGATACTTGCTTCAACGAGCACCAGTTTTTTAGGGGGGGGGGGGGGAGCGGTAGCAGTAGATATTGCATTCAGCCAATCTTGGAATGGTAGTGACACTTCTTCAAGACTGGGAAATTGACTAAATACCAGTGAACCATCCATAGTGCGAAGTCTTAACACTTTCAGTCTTGAGCTTCGTGCAAACAAGGGTTGTATCTTCGCCATTGAATCCGAAGTCTACCGACTAGACATGTCGAATGAAACGAGACTGTTGAATGGAATTGTTTTCCAGAGTTCATACTCGTTAAGGGAATCTACGCTGAATCGGTGGTGTATGAGCCTAACATGAACATCTTTGCACGCCCGATAATGCTAGTAGGAATGAGGAAGGATGAAAAAGGATGACGGAGTAGAGGAGTTCCACGAGCGTGGGGAAATGGTGCGTTATGATTGCGGATCTCCCAGCTAGTAGACAACAATAGCATGAAGTGTGTATTTCTTTACATTTCAAAATACACCTGCAGGTGCAAGATTTCCATCTGAGCCTCTAGGCTTTACTTCCCATTTCCGAAAAGCCCATGGCTTAGCTAGGTCATCGAATCGATGCGACACACAGCGCAGACGTGGGACGGCTCTGGGTTGTTCGTCGTAAATCTGGCTATCTTGTTAGAGTTGGGTGGGACTCCACTTGAATTAGTGACTTACGAAGCCAAGAATGATAGATAGGGTATCAAAATCAAGCTGCGGAACTATTAAGTTTGCCATGATCGGGAAGGATAATCAAATGTGAAGATATGTGGGATAGAGGGAGCCGTAGAATCTGAACATGCATGTCTCAAGAATTGAACCAATGATGGGCGTGGGACTTTTTAGCTGCACCAGCGACTCGCTGTTTGCGGTAGAAGGGACTTCACAATCAGGTATTTGGAAAGGGACATGTTTGAAACATTATTCGTATTCTGTTCATGGGCGGCGTGCATATTTACTGTCATAAACCATGTGTAAAATAAATATATACAGTTGAAGTGAAGCTCGAGACAACTTTCTAAAAGCCACTTTTTTTTTAATTCCACTCATCAATGATCATCTTCGCAGCTCTTTCAGCGATGCCATAGACAGTAGACTGAATATGGGCGGAAACAAGGACAGGAATGATACTGGCGTCGACAACTCGAAGGTTCGAGGTTCCGTAAACAGTGAGACTAGAGTCAACAACACCACGTTTGCCCTTTGGAAGCATGGCGCATGTTCCGACAGGGTGGTAGATGGTCAAGGTGTTGGCAAGTGCATAGGCTTTCCATTGTGCTTCAGTGGTGGCATCGGTGCCGTTGCCAACAACATCGAGACCAGGTTCATATTCAACAGACCAGGCTTGCTTGAGAGGAGCAGTATTGGCGATTTTTCGGAGGAACTTAGCCGCAGTGATGACGGCCTCGAGATCGTACTCCTGAGCGAAGTAGTTGGGGTTGATGACGGGCGGTGTCGTAATTGCCGAGCCATTAATGTGAACAGAGCCAATGCTAAATGGATGTTGGATAGCCGCAATAAGCGAGAAGTATTCGCTGCCACGAAGGGGGTTGCCAACGGCTGGGTAACCTTTGACGCCAGTGTAACCATCAGAGAAGACAACTTCCAATTGAGGAACATTCTTAGACGGGTTGTGAAGATAGTCAAGAAGAACGCTGTTCCTCAGCGCTTCAGCTGGTGATGAGGTGAGAGGATTGGCAGCGGCTTTGGTAGCAAGAGATTGAAGTTTGGTGTCGTTTGTAACTTGTGCCCAGTTCATGAATGCATATCCACTTCCAGTGTAGTCATACATAGAGACTTGATTTGCATTCCAGAGAGCCAGCTGGTCGGCTGCGTATGTAGCGTTGAATCTTAAGATGTCGAAAGAAGTGTAATTATCAAGGAGCTGGTACGAGCTTTGAATTCGGATGTGGTCTTGGAGATTCTCGCCAACACCGGGAAGGTCCAAAACAGGAGTGATTCCATTGGCCGCGAGAAGAGTGGAATTCCCAATGCCAGAAAGCTCGAGAAGACCTGGACTTTGGAAAGAACCGGCAGAAAGTATAATCTCCCCCGAAGTAGAGATGGTAGAGTTATCTTCCATAGTGACACTTGTTGCAACAAGATTTCCTCGGCGTTGGACAAAGTTAACCTTCTTGACACGAGCACTTGTCACAATGTGGAGGTTTGATCCAGCAATAGAGGGGTAACCAGGGTTGTGAGCCGCATATGATCGCTTGTAGTCACTGTTTCGGATATTTGAAGGTTGAAACATAACTCCCAACGGATTTCCTCCCAGAGACTCCAGGTTGTTCTGGATTCCAAGAGCCTGCATGACGGGGATCCAGAAGCTCTGGTGTGCTGGAACAAATCGATTGATTAGAGTTTGAATTGGGCCAGTCGACCCAACACCAGTGGTTCCATAATTGCTCGAGGGAAAAAAGGTTTCTGCTTTTTTCATTGCTGCAATCATCGAGTTCCAGCTCCATCCAGGGTTGCCAAGATATCCCCAAACATCGTACTCATAGGCGCTGGAGCGATCATAACTCATCAAATTAAGGGCCGAACTTCCACCAAGGACTTTTCCACGGTTTTGGTTTAATTTTCGATTTCCCGCATTAGGCTGGACGACAGTTGTGAAGTTCCAGTCATAAACCGTTCCTAGCGTCGATCCTTTCATTCCAGGAACATTGATTTTATTCTCATCTGGGGCATCCGGACCAGCTTCTAGAACTAGTACGGATTTTCCAGGAAGACCTTGAGCAATGCGAGAGGCAACAGCTAGACCTGCAGTACCACCTCCAACAATGATCTAATTTTTCTTAGTTTTTTGAGTAGGAAATGAGGGGTGAGATTGAGCTTACGAAATCATAGCTAGAGTTGACCGTGGCCTCGGCTGAGTCGCATATTGAGAGGAGGACCAGCAACGTCGCGGCAGAAACGATTGCGCTACTCGCGCGATGGAAAAATCGAGTCATAGTTGGCAGCTGCAAATTGGAGATTGTTGCAAAGTCCTGTGCTGAAAGAAGTTGGAGAACAGGCAATCCTGTAGTTGATATAGAAGGTCGGCATCGTGGCATCGCAGCTTCTTCCACTTACGACATCTTGGATCAATAAATTGGTTCCCCACTTTTATGGTTATTGAAGCTAGGCTTGCGTCCTTCATCCAGGGTTACAGTGAATATCCGCCCAAGGTAACCTTGACTATTGAAGAGACTCGGGTTGAAGGATGCCTTTGGAAATCGAGCATTTTACTCTCGTTTGAAGTGGGAGAAATTCCAACATGATTCCCCTACATCCATCTTCAACTCAATAGAATCTTCAGACGTTTGTTCTAGAAGTTGTCCCTGAGATTGTCCGGTCGTTCCAGCAACATGGTCGCACTGGTAGACCAGAATTCTCCACAGCAATCTTTACCAACGGGCCGGGTTCGGTACCTTCCTCTCGTAGCCAATGACCCAAAGCTAGTGAAGGATGAATTCAGTCGTGGGGGCCTCCAAAGTCTTGGGACTTCAATACGCCTCATAATCCAATATTAGCTCGGGTAGTCAAGCCACCACACGTGGAAGTTGGAGAAGACTCTGGAGATCCCACCCGCCACAAGCGCGGGGGTGGGACAACCTGTGGCTCATGCCCTACCGGTGGGTATGCCACGTTTTTAGGGAGAGAGGGGCGGACCGTACCCTTTTTCTAGAGGATTTCTACTTTCTTGAAGATTGGGAAAACCATCGTCGAGGGAAAACGGCAGCTTGCAGACGAACCGTGTGCCCGTTGTTTAGCCAGAAATGTTACCTAAAACACTCTCATTTCTGCAGACCCCGAGCTGAATAATGCAAAAGACATGGATTCTTATACCCAGCACGTTGCTCGGTCCTCCATATTCGCTATTTGCCCAATCAAGAGACTTAGCCCTGCTTGGCGACGGCCCGGATACCTAAACGGCTCCCATCCGAACCTCTCTGGCACTTTCTGTGGGGTACTTCTCTGCATTTTTCAGCACTGTCTGAGCGCTCGTTCTTGAGAGTCAGTTAAACGACGCCCCAAATCCCTCACACCCAGGCAGAGTCTAAAAAGTGAAGATATTGATAGACACTTAGAAACATACCCGACGGTATGCAGCCGACTGGCCCAGAGAAGAACTTTCCGTCAAGATGGAATTATCGAGAGCACTTGGCAAGTCTAGAAAGTCCAATCATCCCATTTGGTTTGCACAAGCGATGATTAGAGTCAGGGGATATCGGTTATTTGTTGGAAGTACTCGTAATCAACTCCAGGTGTTGTCAACGTAAGTGGACAATGCGCGCGGATATGAAAATCATGAACAAGGCAGATTTATTGGAGATTCATATGTCCTAGTTTTCAGCGAGTGCCAAGCTCATGAGTTTTCACGTATCGAATTCCCATTGGGTCGTCGACTTGATGCTGCATCTGCAACTCAGGTTGTTAATAATGAGCCAACATTGATGAGAAATGTCAAGTGACTTCGTCCGAGCGTTGAGGGTGGTTGCGTATCGTGGCTAAAGTAACTATGAGGTTGAGAGATCTTCCGACAGACTACTATCAGATCTAAGATACGAGGGTTATCTAAAGCCTGATGACTGGGTTGACTGAATGACTCGTCCGGGGGTGTGCAGACCACGTTTCGTCCTGTTAAAGCTGACCCTACACTACCGTGGTATGGACGTTAGTGAGAGATCTTAAGGCTATCGTCTAAAACTTCTATGGTATAGTTCAACGGTTACTAGACTGCCTGCAAGACATTTCGTAGTTGCAGCTTGACATCTCTAGTGATATTGTAGAGGTTAGTTAGTGCTCAGTCTCACAATTCTTAGCCTCGAGATCTGAGGTCAGTTCGCCAGCCCCTGTGGAGATCGAAGCCTCTACGAGGCGTTGAACCAACATGTCTCTTGCAGTTGTTCTTGGTGTTTCTCCTCATGCTTCGAATCCCCCGATAGCGTGGTCCGGGGAAGTTGGGAACTCCCTTATGAGGTCGGATATGGGCCGGGAACTTTCCGCCTGCATCTGGCACAGCAAAGCACAAGCACTTTTCTCGCTTCCGGCCGTGCCTGGCATGTCGCCATAAGGTTTGGGCATGAAGTCGGCAATCAATCCGCTAGCTAGGGTGACAAGTTAGATACGAAAGGAGTACATAGAGAGGGTCTCGACTCCATGCTTCAATCTGGAGGAGACAACGATTCGCCTCGATCACAAACAGAATGGCTTCAACAGTTCCAAACCCACTTCCGCCGGATGTCAACAAAGGACCATTGTTCCTCGTCCTCACCTGTGTCCTTACATTCTTCTCATGTACTGCAACTGCTTTGAGATATTGGGTTCGAAAAGCCCATCGACAGCTTGGCTGGGATGACCATCTCATTCTGGCAGTTACGGTACTGGCTGTTGCTCGAATGGGGTTGCAAGTAGCCAGTGTTTACCACGGAAATGGACGACATGTTTGGTACTTGCCATCTTCCGAAAAGAAATGGGTTATTATGGCCAGCTGGTACACACAGCTCATCCTTTTCCCATCGATTTGCATGCTCAAGATGTCGATTGCTCTTTTGCTCCTACGAATTAAGGATACACCGAAGACGAAAATCACTATGTGGACGATGATGGTTGGACTCATTGCCACGAATCTTCTGCCATGTATCGTTCTGCTCGCGGAATGCTCCCCAGTTTCAGCATACTGGGACTCCTCTGCTGGAAAATGCTGGAATGCTAAGATCAGAATTTATTCTATCTATCTTCAAGTTGGTAAGTTTGTGATAGCTCTCGATATGTTTGTTCTCTACTGATTCCTGCTAGCATATTCGATTCTGACAGACTTGATCTGCTCTCTGCTACCAATTGTGGTCTTGTGGAACGTTCGGATACCTCTACGAGACAAATTCCTCGTATGTGGTCTCATGAGTTTAGGTTTGATGTAAGTCGATCCCAACCTTGGAGAAGTACTGTCCACAGCCGAACTAACACTGGCTAGAGCAACTACTTGTGCCGCCATTCGAGCTTCGTCATTAGGTACTAGTGTCGTGGACTTGACCTGTAAGCTTGAAACTATCCCCAACTACTTTCTTCTGTCACCTACTAATACTATTTTTCCTAGATGACTACTGTATTGCCGCAATTTGGGCTAAGTAAGCCTCCATATTTTTCTTGAAAACCGTTTTTCTTTACTAACATCACTTAGCACCGAACTACACTTGGCAATCATTGGAGCAAACTGTGCCTGTGGTCGCAGCATTTACAAGTACTTCCGATATGGCCTCAATCCTCCCGAGACCACATCAGATTCAGGGAACCGGTCTCGGACTGGATATTTCAAGGCATCAGAGCCGTCTCTTAATTTAACCGGCGGCCACAATACTCAAACGACATCAACGATAATGTCTTCAAAAGAGGAAGATATCGAGATTGGAAATTATCCAGATACCATCAAGAAACAAACGGAATTCACCTTCTTCGAGAGCCGAGCAGAGAGCCAGGAGGAATTACGACAAAAAGCAAAAGCGGAAGAAGCCGGTCAACAATATCGTTGAGCTGAACCTTTAGTTTGAAATTTCAAGGAGTTCTACTGGCGCCGTGGAGTGATATGGAGAGAATCCGAAGTGAACACAACAGGCATGCAACAGCACAATTTGGAAGGTGAGGGAGGTTTTGGATGCGCGGTTTGAGCGGGTGTTATTTGCAAAATATACGATATCAGTTATAGGGTGCCTATAGTATATAGCGCATGTATGATATTTACGGCCTGGATCAAATGGAGATCAAATTGATAAAACATCATCTTATTACAATAACTTGAGTTTTCTCACTGACGTCTGATGGAATCATGATTAATTGTTTTCATCTTGAAACTACTCGCATAAGTTTTGCATAATTCTCTCGACGTACGGCATGGTGTTCATCTCAACTTGCACCTAAGGCATTATCGTCTAGCATTTCCTATACCAAGTCCAAACTTTCTTTCTCAGCTCAAACCATGATCCCTCGAACACGCCGCCAAGCGAAGATATCACGATCCCAAATTCCAGCAGCCAAATTGTTGACTAGTCACATTGCGGGGGAGTCTGTATGGTCTCCTTCAGCAGCATAGGATTGGCGGGAAAATGTCGTCTCCACCTTTCTAAGCCACATCTTAAGAAGTGTTTTGTCTTTTTCCCACTGCGCCAGAATGGTTCACATGCCCGTCCCCTGCTTTCCCATCAAAGGAGCTAGGATTAATAACCCGCGGCAGTGGGCTCGGCGCTCAGGCCCGCTGTCAAAAGCATGCTTCGTGCGCAATCTACCTCTTTCGGAGTCCGGAAAGCCCTATCTCTATGAACCGTGCACCTGAAGATCTTTACGTTTCAGAAGTGTGTGCTGCTCGCTGATACGGTTTATATATTCAGCCTGTCCTCCACATATTCTTCCACCGTTTTGACTCGACGGCTCACGGCTTGGCTTGCATTGTGCAGTTTGTTTCAATGCGCTGAGTATATGCTCGCCACTTAGAGAGGCTGGTTGCTTACGATCATGAGATGGTCCGTGGGTGCAGGTTACATGCGCTTTACGGAGTGGTGTCACGCCAAAAAGTTGATATCTACCCCGCAACACCACAGTTATCGTATACTCTTGCGATTTGTATATCAGGTCAAAGCGCTTTCAACGAGTTGTGTTTGGGCTTTATTCCCTCGTCGATATGCCGGTCGCTAGAATCGAACCCTTGGAGTCTGATCGCAGAAGCACGAGGACATCAGAACACCTTGAAAAGCTGGAAGTTCAAGGATAGAATCAAAGATTTCGCCACTGGATACTGAGAACTTGGTGTAATGGAGTGACGGGGATCATAGATTTTTCACCGCTAGATTCATGGTCTGACTGATCTTTTGAAGTGTGTTTGACGAAGTTTGAAGGGTCATTTGCTACTGTGATAAACAAGATACAGTGTAAACTCACTCACTCGTCAACAAATCAACATGAGCAATCCCAAATACAGCAATACTTTTTAGCTATCAAAACTACGGGATGGTTGTGCTGCAAATTCACGCTTGCGTTTAGTGGTGCAATTCTCGATATCGGCGTGCCCAGAAATGGCAGTTCTGTGATTGTTGCATACTCACCATTTCCATACCAGTAGCATTCGTTTGTATCACCAACCTCTCGCCGTCCACATACTCCCGCCATACAGGGCTACCGTCCACACGGAACGTATTCGGTTCATGTATCCTCGCGAAGCTCGTGACATAGGCCTGCATGACTGGGACGATATTTGAGTTGATGTTGGTGTAACTGTTGGCTAGGGCAGGTACAGCATTATTGACAGCATTCTCAGGTCCCCACACCGCCCCAACCTCCCAAGTATGCTCAACGCCAAGTCCCAACTCAAGCAATACAGGGTCAAGTACATTGTATCGCATAGAGTATACAGGTGCCCCAGCGTGTGCAAAGGCTGCAGCAAATGCAAGCCCGAAGCAAGTGAAGGTTGAGTCACCGTAGGCGAATGCAAGTCGATCAAAGTATGGCCCTTGTGTTCTTGACTCGTTTAAGGGAGCGTATGAATATTGTTGGTTGATGTACCTGGTATCAAGTTCCGGGTACTGCGTCGTTAAGAACTTATTAAATTGCGTGATGTTGTTCGCTTGGCTTATAAAAACAGTTCCCTCGTTTGTGACAGTTCCTTGCAGTAGTGGCACCGAACGGAATCGACCGCCGGCCAGCAGCCTACTTGGCAGCTCGGGGAGAAAAGAGTCATCAAGGCAAGGCCCGAAGCCAAAAAGTGGTAGTTCGGTCTGTCCTCGGAATGGGCGATTAATATTTGCCGCCTGGAGCTGCTCGCTTGGAAGATTTCGAAGGCATGTGATTGTGGTACAATTTGTGGTTCTGAGAATATCCGCATACTGGGATTCGAGTCGTTTCACTTCGAACACCTGAGGAACATAGGGGTCCAAAGATATGATTGCCGAGAACGTGGGGGTTGTTTTGCCACCATGAGCCACAGTATGTAGGAGAACACTTCCCCCTCCTGATGAGGTGCCGAAGAGTGTCACCTTATGGGGATCCCCTCCAAATTTCTCAATGTGCCTCTGGACCCACTCCATTGCCTTGAGTTGATCCAGGAGCCCAACATTGAGATCACCGTCCTGTCGGACTTCCTCACTAGCCAGGAATCCGTACAGACCAACTCGGAAGTTGAATGTCACGATAACCACGTTGTTGTCACTGGCTTGTATGAGGCCAGTGCCGTTGTAATTTGCATTAAAGTTTGCTGGTGGTGAATAGATCTTAGAGCGTTTCAATAAAACTTGAAAACTTGATATCAGACTTACTAATAAAAGCTCCTCCTTGAAACCAAATCATCACAGGCAGTTTGGAAGTGTTTGTTGCAGATGCCGGGGCATACACATCAAGGAACAGGCAATCTTCCGCAGTAGGTTGAGGCGGAACTAATGGCTGCTGAACTGACAGACAAATCGGCTTGTACTATAAGTCTCTTAGCAAAATATCCAATAAAGTTGTAGGAGCGTCTCCACCCACACTAATTGCATCTTGCGGCTCATCGATCTCGTTGAGTGGATCTTGTGGCGCACGGAACCGGAGATTTCCAAGTGGTGGCGCTGCATACCGCATGCCTAGGAATTGGGAAATTCCCGCTTGATTAATAGAGCCCTTTGAAATATGAGTATGATGATTGAAAGTAGTACAAATCAGACATGACGAACCTGATAGTTGGCATAACCTAGATTGACCATAGGCCTGATACCGTTCGAAAGTGCTGATATCTCTACTGATGCAAACGCCAGAACGAGAAAAGATCTTGGAAGCATTTTGAAAATTACAAACTATTGATTATGGTATTTAATTGTTTAGAAAGGCTTGTTGAGGAGGCTGTGACGAAATGAGATACGTCTTGAGTGAGAAGTGCAGTTTGATTTGAATCCTTCAAGTGGTATTTATATTAGTATTAAATTTATTTTTACAGAATTTAGAGAGATCACAGCTTTGTAAACATCCATAAGAGTTGGGGTATGTGTCAGATAATTCCGCTCGATGAGATTATTCGATTGTGTTGTTCCTCTGGAGCTTATACAGCAAATTATCTTGGCGCGGGAACTGTTCCGCCATGCTTATTCATGGCCATCGTGAAGATTTTTCGGTGTATTGAGGTCTCTGAATATCGATCAGAATTATAACAGCGACACTTGATTAGTTCAGTACTAAGAATAAAGACAAAGTAGACCCGAAAAGATCTGTTCGTGGCAAGTGTTGATGTTACAAATTATGTTACCACCTGAGACAAAGACCTCTACGTCATATTTCGCTAAGCCTTTTTAGGCACTCTGTTTTGATTTCTATGCCGCACAACCCCTTACGGAAGAAAGTGAGAAGTTATTGAGTGAATTTATGTCATTCTAACATTGACCACCATGCTGAAGCTCATTCCTAACCATTCTCGAGAAACAAAATCCCTCCGAAGTTCGTTCCAACAAAAAACCCATACTAATAGCAATCTCCAACTACAGGGCACAGTCTTTAAGTCGAAATATCCTGAATCTAGAAAAAAAAAGGGTGCCAGGAAAGGGTCTCTGAGAAGACAACGGTGGTAATCTTTCATCTTTTCAAAGGTAACAGCCAGGTGCTGCTCTAAAGTGAGGCTAACGAAAAACAATTTCGTTTGTTTTCCTTTTGTCTTTAGCTGTCGTAGGTAATGATACCTCTTCACGCAGGTTTGTAATTAGTACGGTAGTGGCTGGAGATGTACAGCCTTTTTCGTTCGACTTTGAAGCCAAACACCCGTTTTGATACTTTGTTGCAGATTGGGGGAGGCAGAGGGGTTCGACATGACAGGTATAGTGCTCCTGAGGACTGGAGCTCTTATTGACAGGAGATGACAGTTTACAATAACAAACTCTGATTTTCCTATTGTGGGGAAGTATAGTACGCGTCTAATAAGGCTGTCAGCACTGGGTCAGAACTAGTGTTAATAGTTGAAAGTGTTCGATAAGACTCCTTCACCGTATTGCCCACCGATGTCCAGAAATGAATCTAATGTTGACTAGGGAGCTTCAGTGAGATAAGAATGTTCCATTGTAATATCTGGAATATTCGATACTCATACAACTTTAGAAAACTAACTCACTAATTTCAATATTTTCATTTAGGAGAACAAATTTAACTATATATAATTTTCAAAACCATGTTGTGGTAAAAGTGAACTCGACAATCTCACAACTCTTCAAGGTTCTGCAAATTTTAATGTGCTGTGACAGCACACCAAAAACGAATATACTGTCGATTTACCAAGATCTAGTAGACGTTGTTACATTCTTGGAGGCTCACAACCTGCATGCCCAAATATTTTGATTATACGACCGAATAGCAGTAGCATATGAACTATCATGGATTTCATGCACAAACAACGGATCGGTAACCGCCTTTTATTCATGTTCTGATCCAGGGTGAATGACGTGTCCTAGTATTTGCTCTCTTTGGCTTTATTCTCTTCTTTAATTAGAGGTTGGAACATGGTTGACAACTACACCGTGCCACGGCTTGTGGATCATATTTTGCTTCTGACCAATCGCTGAAAATTTTCCCTAGTTGGTTTAGCGGGGTCGGCTGCAGAACTTCGCCCCCTTGGTGTTTAGCGTATCTACAAATGACTTTAATTCCTGAGTACGCCGTGGAATACCATTTCCGGGAGTCTTTTGAGTGTCAAATTGTGGAAGCACACACGGGAATTCAACAAGTCTGCTCGGGCTTTAGAATTTCCTGGTGTGAGTAGCAAAATTTCCTGTTATAGTTATTAAGGTTTATTGTGAATGTTCATTGATGCGCTTAGAACGCTCCTACGATAGAAGGGAGAGCTTTCTGTTTGGATTAGAATCCAGTGGGGAACAGTATGCCACGGCCTCGTGGCTGCCATGAGTGCAGATCAAAACGGATCAAGGTGAGGCATACATTCCCACTTATAAGCGCATATTCACATTTCGTGTTCTGATCCGAATTGGGGTAGTGTGATAAAGTTGTTCCAGCGTGTGGCAGATGTACCAATTCTGGTAAAATATGTCCGGGATATGAACCCAGCTCAGAGCTCGTCTTTCGGGATATGTCACAGTATGCAGAGAAAAAGGTCAAAGGACGGGTGGGCA
Organism: Tricladium varicosporioides; assembly: GCA_021365295.1. NCBI lineage: Eukaryota > Fungi > Ascomycota > Leotiomycetes > Helotiales > Tricladiaceae > Tricladium > Tricladium varicosporioides. Next base: position 626,918 of record JAJTIW010000025.1, read on the forward strand.
GCCGTGTTTATGCAGATTCGGAGGCCAGCAATACGACAACGTCCCCTTCTAGCGATTCTTGGATGTCTGTGCCAACCTCAGAGTACCATGCGTTAACTATCGGTTCAAGAAATGGAATTACCCCGCCCCCAAGTACGAATTTCAGAGACACAGCTATCCCTCGATTGTTCTTTGACTATAAAACTAGCTCCAAAGCTCTACCTCTTGGTAATTACAGCGTTTTGGAAGATATAGCCAACAGCAGTGATTCGACGCCATGTCTTCAGCAAGCCATGCAGGCTGTTGCGTTGCAGCATTTAGCGAATCAGGTCAAAGATAACTCACTAGAGATAGAGGCTGCCAAATATTACTCAAATGCTGTATCATTGATGATTGAAATACTTGGGAACCCTGTAGAGGCAAGGAAGGACTCAACATTAGCCACGTCTGTTTTCTTTGGGTTATATAATGTAAGTTATTTATCCCACTCCACTGGTGGCATTGTAGTTTGTACTCCATGATTCTAACATTGGTTTTCTCATTCAACAGTTGATACATGGCTACGAAATGCCTGATGGATTCTGGGTTCACTTTCATTTCAAAGGACGCCTATCTCTACTCCGCCTCCGTGGTGACGAACAGCTTCAAAGCAGAACGGGCCAGATGCTGTGGGCTATTACATACATCGTTCATGTGAGTTGGTCAAAATTCTTTTGATCTAAGTTATGCTTGAACGCTACTAATAGATTCAAAGGTAATGAAATGCATCTCGAGCAATATTCGCCCACCGGACGAAGCAGAAAAATGGCTGGAACTCGTCGATGGTGAAGTCCTTTCGCGGCAAAGCGTTCTCTCGACAATAAACTTGAAAACTGCTAGATTGTGCGCAGAGGCACAGGATTTATTTGATATGAAGGACCAAGACGAATTATGGCTCATTGGGCTACTAAACATCATTAAAGCTGGCATTGAACTCGACCGACAATACCAAACATGGTCGGAAACGCCTGAAGATTACTGGCTCTACCAAGTAGTGCGATCTTCTTATCCAAATAATCCTGCCAGGCCTCACCATCACATCTACTACGATACAACAGTTGGGTTCATCTGGAACAATTTTCGGAGCGTCCGAATCCATTTACATGAAATATTACTCCACTGTTGCACGCTTATCGAGGCTCAACCTTCTGGACAGCCGATGCTGTCTGCCTTCGAAGAAACCCGAAGAGAGTCGTCCATCGTTATTCAGGATATGATCACGGATATCTGTGCCAGCATTCCATTTTGCTTAGGGCTGATTGATAGGGGAGGGAGGGCAACGACCGAGAGACCTCAATCAATCGAAGGATATCGATGCATGTATCCATTATACCTTGCCATGGTTTCTGCCAAAGAGGGTGGGGAAATTCAGACCTGGATTCGCGATAAGCTGGAATGGATCTCGGCTGCCATGGGAATCCGACTTGCCATGATTCTAGCACGGAGACCAAAGCGAGACCCTTGGAACATTAGATGAACTGATCACATTCTTAAAATTATCATTTTATGTTTGAAGAATGTCGCTTGACGTTGCACCTGACCCTTGATCGAGACGTGGTCATATACTACAGCTAGCAGTCCAATAACCAATGGATCCCCGTTGCAGCAGCGTACCTACAACTCCCGTCAATCCCACATTGGTTTTACTCACCAGCGACACTCCCGTAAAATAAATTTTCGAGTATAGATAATAATCCTATGGCCAATGTTCGCTGAATTCCCCGGGTTCGTTATCGCCACATCGAAATTGAATACAAGATCCAAAATCTCTAGTTTGTTTGTGTTGGAATACGACCCGTTATTTTTATTATTTTGATTTATAAGAATGTGAGTAGTACCTGTTGCATTGACATTTCGATGGTCAGATTATGCACTTTTACTAGCTATTGCTGAGAAAGACCCCCCCGGTTTTTAGGAGGTTTGGGGATCACTGGTATCAAACTGTTCATAGAAAAACTACTTATATCTTCTATCGTGACTCCAACAAAGTGTCACCCTCACAATACGTGCTTTGAGGAACCAGTAAGGTGTTGAGAAGAAGAGTGAAGAACCCCGCATTTCCGTCCCTAGGATCGTACTGAGAGGTTCCCACTGCTCTGCCATGGTGGAATAGCCTCAGCAGTTTGGATAACACCTTCACGTGGATCTAAGGAGATTGTTTCGGCAGTCGGGCAGATTAATAGCAAAACACACATCGGGACCGATAAAATCTGGAATAGCCTTTGGCCACTTGGTATGTGGTTGGCTAAGTCTGACTGTGAATTTGGGTAGGAGCGATGTCACTTCACAAATTGAGCAGTGAGCTTTTCGGACAAATACCATCGCAAACATCGCCTATTGAAGAAGATCAGATTATTTTCAGCCTCTTTCTAAACGACTCCACCAGTGTACTGTACATATATGGAGCTGCACTACATGCCAAATTTTCACAACGATTCCACTATTGATAGTTCTCATGGCAAGTTGTTGAGTAGCGGTGAGACTGGTGTAGCTGAATGATATGGAGAAACCAACCACACTTGGCTAGGGTAAAGTAGTGCTGAGACGGAAATATGTGGTGACAATGGGATAGGTATTGGGTACGAAAACCTTATATCAGCGACATTGCAGCCAGGGGATTGACTGTGAGACTGAAAACCTTGAGATCTAGAATACCAACCTACAAGGCTTTCTAAATATGAAATAGAATTGTAATATCCCAAAGAATTGGAGTGATGCTTGTTTCCGCCTTATCTACTTCTTTCCTGACCAACGGATTTGGTCAACGAGATGTGGATTGATATGACTAGATATCGTTTAGTAGGATACAGCTTTTCCTAGCTGGATATTGTAAAGAAATATGGCACTACGCTCGATCCTTTGCAAACCCAGCATCGAATAATTCCTCACAGTTTGTGTGAGTGGAAAAGTAGACGGGGAGCACTGGGGGAGTGCCACAGCCAATTCATGGTGCATAATTGTCAAGTAAAATAGTATGCCATATCAACTGACCTGTATTCAGCAAGATAAAGCTTCGTTCTGGGAGTCCTCAACTTGAAATATACGAAATTCTGGGGCCACGGCGATTTCAACATTTAGAGGTAGGGAATTTTGGTTTCACAAGTGCCGAAACATGCTCACACTCTGCTTTCTGCGTAGCCATGAAGGGCCCTCTTATTATGGGAACGGTTCTCAATAAGATCACCCGGCAGAGTTTTGTTGCCATCCTCCTAAGTCGGTATCCGCTTGCTTTCAGCCAAGATCAGATGTTTGGAAAATCTGCCAGGCCCTGTAAGTCAGAAAAACAACCCCGACTGGAGGTTTTCACGCGGCAAACCCAGCAGAGTATTGGAAAGCCAAAGTTCCAACGAAATGATGGTGCTTCTTAACAACTTCGTGACCAGCTGCAGCATTACTGTTACCCTCAACGAGATCCCTAGTGTGTACCAGAAATGGTTTTAAAGTTATAGATATATTGATTGGCATAGATTGGGGTTGCTTCGGGTTTGATTGATGTGGCTGTTGCGAGCCGTGATACAGCTGTGCTGCTGATCAAGGATGGTGCTGGTCGAGAACCTGGAACGGTGGTTCATTACGCGGGTGTACGGAGAATGAGCGAAAGGACTGAGGTAAAGGTCAGTAAGGAAGCGTAGTGAAAAAGCGTGTTTATTCCATGTCTCGAACCACAAACCTAACAGGATCAAGCTCTCAACAGTGTTCATTAATGGTGTGCGATTGCCGTTGCTTCAAGTGCGCTAGCAATGCGCAAAGTGTATCATGGTGTTATCCGTATTTTCTAGGTGGCATATCAGCTATTAAAGCCTTTTCGAAAATGATCGAGGATCCCGTTGGAACGCAGTTGGGAATCGATTGACGATGGTTGTAAACGGTCCCTCGTCGGAAAATAGATTCTCCGCTGGGCATCAACCTTTAAGCTCAATACCCTCAGTTTCCATTACCAACCTATTTCCGACAGTGTTAGTCATGTTTTAAAGCTTTATGTCACACCTCATATTGTCACAGCGAGTTAATGTCATAGTATATGAACTTTGTCTGGGCTCATTACCAGCAAGATAGCAATCATACGTCAACAGGGATGCTGCGCTCTTTACAACCGACCTTCAGGCCATTCTGCCTGCTTTACCCTTTTCTCTTTATTGTAAGCGCATTTTTAGCTTTGTTGGCAAGCTAAACTAGAGCCTTTTCCCTACTCTAGTAGGTATCCCCCCAGGCTAGAAGGGTAGCGAACATCTTTTTTATTTATTTATAGATATCTACATTGCCTGGCCATGCAGAACTCTAACCATAATTATATAGCATGGTAGCCTACTCCTTGCTATGAGAACACGTCTAGTATAACTCGGACCTCGGGCTTCGGACCTGTGACTTACCCATTCCCTGACACTTGCTTAGCGCCGAAATCAGGAATTATTAATGTGGGCTTAACTCCATGGAATCAACGGTGGGAGCCAGCCAGGAATTCCTCCCTCCCTTACATGATTCAACAAATCCCAAGTGTTATTTGCTGCTGAATGAGAATCCATATCAAATGAGTCTACAAAGTCTCCGAAATGATTCCTTGAGGGGAGTAATCGAAGACTATCCTATAAACGGCTTGCACTTGCTGACTCATTGGCTGATAGCGCTCTATAGACCCCGCTATTGGTTTAATCAGAAGTGTACTAGAACGAAGGTGAGGTTCGGAAAAAGTGAAGACAATGCGGTTTAGTGTTCACTGGACGCTTGCTTCACGATAATATAAGTAGGCTTCCTTCCACAGATTATCTTTACCTCTTCACATTTCCTGTCCCATACCTCTTGATTTCCAATAAAGCGAGGATTTCGGCTCCCACAACACCAAACCGTACCTATTCATTCTCATACTTCTCCCTCAGAATAAAATTTCCAACACCTTCATAGCCTCGAATCCGCCAAGTAAACATCTTGTCTTGTCCCATAATTACCCAGGTCAAACCTCACCTCTAAAATGGACTCACCCAAATTTGCTCAATTCAACATCACCTCAACGCCCTACAAATTTGTGAACAGCGAAGAGATACCTGCCCACGTCTTGATTCCGAAAGAACTCCAATCGGGGCCACGACCCCTCCTCATCCATTTCCACGGTGGATTTCTCATTACTGGTCATGCTCTCTTCCCAGACTGGGCCGCTCAGTGGTCAATTGAGTATGCCATCAAGCACTCTGCAATCATCATTGCACCAAACTATCGCCTATTCCCAGAATCCAATGGTGTAGAGATTCTTTCCGACGTCCGAGATTTTTGGACTTGGGTTGAAAATAGCCTCCCGACCTACCTGAAGAGTATCGGAAGTAATGTGGTTCCCGACCTCACCAAAGTCCTGTCATATGGTGAAAGTGCAGGCGGCTACCTCGCAATTCAATCCGGCCTGATGCGCCCCGACTTAGTCAAGGCTATTATTGCTGCTTATCCCATGACTTATATCGACTCACCATGGTATTGTGTTGCGTCAGATAACAAAGCTCCAATGGGTGCTCCTCAAATGCCAAAATCATTGTTCGAAGAACATGTCGCTGCATTGGCCAAGGGTGCGATTTTCACGGGTGCATTTCCACCAGAGAGAATGGGTTTGTCGTTATCAACATTGCAACATGGAATGTTCACCTTATTGGGAAATGAAGATGAAATCTATCCTACTAAGGTATTGGCGAAGATAAGCAAAGACACGAAGGTTCCTTACTTTTTCACGTTTCATGGTGAGCAAGATAGTGCTGTTCCGTGCGAGGAGACAGTAAAGTTCGTGGAAGCATGGAAGGGGAAGTTTGGTGGCGAGAATGTCGTTGGAACCTTTGTTAAGGGCGACCACGGCTTTGATTCTGAGGACAGGTTGGATTCTGAGTGGTTGAAGCCAGGTTTGGAGGGTGTTACAAAGGCATGGCTTGCGTAAATTCCTGGAGTTGATAATTTGCTCTAATACACGATTTCCTCGCCAATTTCAAAGTGCCGACAGGATGGCTAGCATTGATTCATCATAACAGAACGTAACGATGCTTTTCAATTCGATTAATACCAAACGATCAGAGTTATAATATCTGAAACGCCTTTCCTGCACCCTGCACCCTCCCTATTGCACCCTCATTGGTCTTTCCCCATTCCCATCGCACATCGGTCTCAAAATCTCCGACTTATCGGTGAATTCTAACAATCTCATCAATGATTTATTGGCTGTTTGGTATCGCTCGTGAAATATCTCCCCAATGGGAATCTCGAACACGCGTTCTGTCGCATTAACAGATGCATTATACCTGTGTGTAGCCAATTGCATCAGAGACGTTGACGAGCTATGCAGCTAATGGGGAACAGGAGCGGACTTCCGATTTTGATGTCGGTACATCTTTTCATCATTTTATCACTTTAACATTGCGGATTTCTTCTTGTATAGTGAAGATGAATGAGAGACAAGAAAGATATCTTTAAAATGCCTCAAATTTGTTTACGCGAGAAAATTTGATAGCCAGTATAATTCTTTAGGGGGGGTTTATTAGAATCCCATCCCAACTCAAACTCAAACCCCACCTCACCAAGCGAGTCGATCTCCCGCTCTCCCCCTGCGCCAACGGACCCCCTATCACCGGTAAGGCTGAAGGTGTCGGTGTCAGAACTGCTTTATATATCAGATCATGTCCCGTTAGATAAGAGCCCAATTTTTGCTTTCCTTTGATATCACGTCATCTGTGCTGTTCTTGCATTGCATCGTGTTTTAAGTGCCTGGTGTGCACAACATCTTTCGCAGGCTTATAGATCAGAATTTATCTCCAAAAGATTCCGTTCTGAAGTTTGAATAGGGGATTATTGTGATTGAATCCTTCTCCTCAGTTATACTGTGTCGTTACAAAATTGATTGACAAGAAGTAAATAACTAGCTCTTGTCTACATTCCGGATATCCCTACCTCAGCCGGCTGTATATCGACAACTCTCGTCATGCCCTACGGAAACGGCTACGGAGGCGGGTATGGAGGCGGCGGAAGCTTCGGCTCTGGCTCCTCAAACTCCGGAAATCCTTTCGCAAATGGCAGCAACTCTTTCCAAGCATACTTCCGCACAATTCAGAAATATTTGATTGCGCATGGGGTTATTATGGGTACGGATCACATCTTCTTCTGTGCTGCAAATCATAATTTGAAATGGAGCTCACGTCCTTCATACCCCATTTTGTAGCTCACGGGAGTGGTCTCTTTTAGAATAGATCACTGATATTTTAAACAGGTGTCACCGTTGTTCTTTTATTTCCACTCGGGAGCATATTTATACGACTAGGAGGAAATATCTGGATTCATGCATTCATACAATTATTTAGTTTTGTGTGCTTGATTGCGGGACTGGCTACTGGTGTTAAGTTGGCGGATAGGACGCACTTAGTACGTTTTGTTCCCTAAAAAGGAGGAAAGAAGATATTGGAACTGATTTGACATATAGTTGTTCAACAACACCCACACTCTCCTCGGCATCTCTGTCATCGCCCTTTTCTTCTTGCAACCGCTCTTTGGCATAGCCCACCATATCCTCTACAAACGTCACCATTCGCGCACAGCCATATCCCATGTGCATATTTGGTATGGGCGCATTCTCATCGCTCTCGCGATAATAAACGGTGGGCTAGGCTTGGAGTTAGCGAGGAATAGTAAGGGTGGAGAGATTGCGTATGGGGTTGTTGCGGGAGTGGTGTTTATGATTTATTTGCTGGCGGTTGTGTTGAATAGGAAGGGTAGGAAGGTCGAGAAAATCGTTGTGGTTGAGAGGAGAGTGAGTGGAAGAAGGGGGGCGAGAAGAGAGAGGAGGGGAAGTAGGAGAGAGATGAGTCACGTTAGTAGTAGTTTGAGCAGTCTTTGAGAGTGAGGGATTTGGAATGAGAATCGGAATTTGGATTGAATTGAGAGGAAATGGAAATATTAGACGAGAAGATCTGAAAGAATGAGGAGGAATAAATTATTGGGGGGCGAAACTTGACGCATTTGAAGGAAGGGCATCAATTTCTGGATTGAGAAGTCATGAGGAAACGAGAACCGTCTGTCTTGGACCCTATATTTATTGCTGATGGGAGGCCTCCTATTTATATTGAAAACAATCAATAGCTTCTTTTTCTTCACGTACAAATGTTTTTCGCAAGGGTTCGCTTGGGTAGCAATGGGGGCCCCACTCTGCATAGTGCGGGGTCGTTGCCATCCATCCCTCAGTTCCCCTATTCTCCTCGCTTCCACACCCATCAGCGGCTGCGGGAGCATATTCAAGGTTAACCTTATGTTTATTCGGTTGAGCCGCGCTTGTTAATTACTGTTTATGGTTTAAGCATAGTTTATTGCCTTTTGCCTTGCGATTATGCAGATCTAAAGTAGCAAGTAATCAAAATTTGGAGGATCACAGACTGCATGGTTAGATAATTTAATGTTAAAGGTTTCCAAATGATGAAATATTAGGTTGAAGTGTGTGCATGAGGAATGTTGTAAATAAAAGTGCAGTGGGGTTGGCATTTGTTGTTAGGCTGAGGTGTTGCATTCGTCGTCTAGAAGGATTGGAGATTGTTGCTCTTAGGTGCGATTTACTTGTGGACGTAGTATCTATCCTAAAAGTGAGTGAGAACATCAAGTATGCAGTGGCTACAGCGGGTGCCCTCTAGAAAGAGAAAGCAGCAAGAAATTGATATAAAGCATGAATTAATATCCTTAAAAGTGAAGTGCGGCCCTGCCACCAACCCTATGTACAACAGTTCCGTCTCCAGCCTCAATATCTGAGTATTCATTTCTTACTGTCGGCATTACTTCTCCTCTGAATCTAATAATGGCAGTAGTAACTCTTGCCAAGATCATTCATGTCTCCAACATTCGCAGTTCCACTAGAGAAGATGTCGATGTAGAAGCCACCCTTGCAGCTATCCTGGGCAAAGAGAGTACATCTGTATCCTGAGCTGCCAGCTCTGGCTGAGGAGATGGAGTTGGCCCAACCGTTTTTGAGAGTATCTGTTTGTGTCTTTTAGTATTGCCCATGCAGTTTGCCAGGACATGTTAACAAGAAGAACTTACAGCAGTAACCAATAGTGTTCACGAGGCCCTCGTGACGGCCAGAGTAGTTGATGTCTTGCCAAACATCAAAGATGGCAGTGTCTTGGGCACCATCAACAACTGGAACGTTGTAGCCTAAAATTTGAGATGTGTGGATGTTGTCTGATGTATCGGCAGCTTGCTCTGCCGGAATGGCAGCTGCTGAGCAGAGAGCGAGGAGGCTCACAAAGGTGGAGAGTGAGGCAATCATTTTGAATTCGACCCGGGAAGATATTCTTTGGATGTGCTTGAAATGACCTGTGATAATGATGAGTAGTTTTGTAAGGGGTTCCGAGGCTGTTTATATAGTCATTTTTGGGAGTCCTCTCGGGCTTCTCCGGATCGCCTGAAGATGTGTCGAGGTGATTTGAGATATGCCTGAGGAGATATTCACTATATTTTCTCATATGTATAGATGAAAACAATCAATCATCGTAATACTGCGCACTATAATTGTATCGTCATACCGCAAGAACCTAGAGAGGAAGGAGGTATCCGGCGCCAAAGGCGTTTACTTTGGAATAGCTCATGATCAGAATGTCTGAGGACACAAGCAATTTATTGAGACTGAGCTAATTGGATTTTGAGGTGTGTTTGAGTGAGCAGTGGCAGCTAGGAGACTTGTTGTGGTAAGAGCGCGGTTTCCGTTCGCTCCGAACATAGATGATTTCTTATGCCTGGGGTCTCACCGGATCATTCAGTAAAGTAAGTGCATATATCGGACGCCAAATAGAATGATAGAATGCTTTGAGGGCCGCCAAAAAGAATCACTGTTCTCCAAAAGGGTTTTCGTGCAATATAGAAAATGCGTGAAAAGCACTCGTAAACTATCAAAATATCGTGGTATGATGCAAAGTTATCTATAACCAAGCGATTCCGACAAATACCCGGAGGCGTAGCGAAATATCCCCTGCACTGCTGAGTAAGACTGAACGAGAGATGATTTTATATATTGATTTTGGTCTGATGTGTTGGAAACTTTAAACCTTAAATGGAAACGTTACTCATGCATGAGGCTGAGAGAGAATGAGCATTAAATGAGAACTGTGCATAAGAAAATCCCTGGTTTTATAGATCAGCCGATAAGAGGCAAAACTCTAGATTGCGGGGGATCAACATCCTAGAGCCTCATACATGGGCAGCCTGGCCAATGGCGGGATGGATCTAGACCTAAAAGAAGGGAGAATATCATCGTAGATGTTTGTATTCCTACCAACCATCAAGGATGGGGAGTAGGACGAACAGGTGATAGTCTAAGGTATTGAGTATTGTTTGTATATTGTATTGGAGATTTCGTAATGTATTCTGCAAGCTGTCTCAATGCCCATCATCGTGGGAGAAAATCAACATTAGTTTCTATCACGGCAGCAAGAAATCTTTTGGAATGTGGCAGACATAGCCTGCATACTAGGATACTAGAAATATCCTCCACACGATTGCTTATAAGAGAATATGGCTAGCTCTCCGGATGCAGTAGGAAATGCAATATAGTAAAGAGAAAGACACAGGAATAGCAAAGCGAACGAATAGGTACCGCCGAAATGCTGACAAAAGACCACTTCATTACGCCGCGCATACTCTATTGAGAGACAGTACCGAGATTCAAAGATTTGGAAATGCATATTTCTGCCGCATATTTAATGTTACGACCACCTGGCAGGCTCTCTCAAGAGCAAATCTTTCTCAGCAAGGTAGTAGTATACTGTAAGATGAAAAAAATATTTGTAAAGGACATGCACCAAAGGATGCTTTTTTTTTCAAAGTCTCTAAATTTGTGATAGCTTATCACCAAAAGCCTAGTGGTTCCAATTGTGCTTTGAGCCCTGTCTGCTTGATGGCTTACTAACAGCTTTTGGAAACGTGTATGAGAAGAGCCTATCAAGGGGGGCTCTTATTAGCACTAAATCGACAGCCTTCAAACGAGAGTTGTTATTATTTCTATTTACTTTTAGCCAAAGAACGGATGATATGGTTAAAGAAACTCAGTGAGATGTGTGCGGTTGCCGTTCTTATATCCGTGCTGACTAACCATCTAGCTCACATTTTTCGGCTTTTACTTTTCAACTCTATTTTAACTGATTTTCCTGCAACTATCACCATCGCCACCAAAGAGACACCATTCGGTCCACCTTAAAGTACAACAAGCCATCCACTCGTGATAGAGTCTAAGTGATACCCTTTTCTTTCCTTTAGCTCTCTACGTCATCGTGTAAGCAGTAGTGCTGAGAAATCACAAGACCTGTTGAGAGAGCCCCATGCAACGTGACGTCGGGTGCCGAGCATTATCAGAGATGGCGAACCTGAGTTCCGAAGGCAGTCATTCTTGGTGTTTGTATGTTGACAACATTCCCTTCTTGTCTCTTCACCAAACATAATCAAAAAATGGCAGCAGAGGAGTACTACAACAGTTTCTCGCAGATAGTCCACCCATCGGCCCCCCAGCCCCCAGGCCGTTCGCCTCCCCAATATAACCCATGGCCTCCCTCTCAACTACCTACGAGTACACCGCTTGTACGATATAACTCACAAGATAAAATACCTCCATACCCAGTCGAACCTCACGAGCAAGGCTATCAAGGAAGCCCACAATATCGGCCTCAGAATTCCTCCCCACCTCAACCACAGCATCACTCTCTACAGCATCATCACTCGTACCCACATCCGCAGCAGCAACCATATCTACAACCAAAGTTGCAGCAGACACCGCGCCAGCAGCAGGGCCAACAAGAATATTCCGACAATCATCTCCTCCCACCTCTCGGCTGCCATCGCTCTCATTCCGAGCCTCCCCCTCCCCAACATCACCGTCGCGATGATGGTAGAGACCGCTCCTCAAGTCGCTCTCGATCTGGACATCAAAGAAAGGATCACAGTCAGCCACGTTCTCGACCTCGATCGCACTCCCGATCTCGCGCTCCACATCGGAAGGAAAGGCAGCATGATAGTCGTAATACGTTCCTAGGTGCACTTGGTGGCGGAGTGATTGGTGACTTGATATTCCCAGGATTGGGGACGCTTGGTGGGGCGGTATTGGGAGGCATTGGCGGCCATAAAGCGAGCAGGAGTAGCAGTGGGCAGCCACACAGGAAACATGACAGGTACGATGAATACGAAGAGGGTAGACGACGAAGAGGCGAGATTTAAGAACGGACTCATGCGAACCTACAATATTGCTGAGATGACGCTTCCAAGCGCCTCAAAACCTTTGGAGTGGTTGCTTTGCGACTTCGTTATGCAATATGCTCAATGAGCAATGCTCAATAGAATATCCAAAAGAGTCAAGCCGGCATGTAACTCTCCAGAAGTTTTCACTTTTTTTCTCTCTTGGATTCATGGAATAAATAATGCTGGGTTTAGGATTTCTTTATTTCGAAATTTTCTTAGGTCGGATTTTCATGATAGTGGGTGTCATCAAGAGACTCTAGCCGCGCTCAAGGTAGTGCTTGGCTGTAGCGCATAGTTCCGGGGTGTTTAGCGTTCACAAAATAATGATAGTTGCAAGATTGAAAATCACTGGTTTGATCAACGTTTTCCATTACCATTAGGGGATATCACACATTTCCATTCTTAATTCTTCGTTATCGAAACATTGTTTATGAGTAACGACATGCACTCGTGAAATCGGGGTATGAGCTCTGCAAGTGTTATCCTCTCCGTGAAAAATGCCATTTCTTTTACTTCTGTATCCTGTTTATGATATTAGCCTATTGGAGCTGAATCCTATTATCCTGTGCTTAGCTATCAATGGCGGTATATCTCAATTTTTCGAGTTGAAATTTAACCCTGAGCCATCTTCAGTGATTCTCACAAATTCAAGCCGGTATCGGCAATCGAACCTTATCTTAAGGCATTGATATGTCTCTGGGGTAGAGTAGCATAACATCTAACACCATGTCGGTGGCGTCAAGACTTCTTGCCTTCCCTACCAATCACTACTACACGTTTGTACGCTCTGCTAGCGATATCATTTCCACGGATCTTATCAGGTAGAAAGTTTCCTTGTCACAATATCTCTAAAACGAAAGATGGACATGCAGGTGCAGTCTCAACCCGTAAGGAAAAAAGCACGGAAACTTTTATATCGCGCATACGAAATTCTTGAAGCCACTGTTACATCAACTTGCCACGGTAAGATGACTTAGCTGAGCGTTAATTGGGAATTTGGGAATGATAGTGGACTACCAGACCTGAATTGACACATAGATTTGTTTGTGGCAATGGGACATCAGTGCGCTCGGGACTTCTTCGTCAATTCTCAACCGAGAGTAGCCATTTTTTTTTTGAAAAAAAATGCAATATCATGATAAAGTCCACTGCCCTAATGGAACTTTTTATGTCTCCTGCAGTCTGCGAGGAAGTAAGACCCTTTCAACTCACAACTTTCAAAGCCTGTTCATTAATTAAAACCGTTCTTAAGGGCTGATAGGTATAGCAAGATGATGCAGTACACCGCACGTGAAAGTCAGAAGATCCGTGCTAAACACGCGAGGCGGGGTAAAGTCTTAAAGGGTGATCATTTTACCGAGACGCCATCTGGGATGCCAACCCAATCAACCCCCCGTTCTCAGCTTCACGTATGCATCTGCTCCATGCAGCAACAAGTGTGTTTGCGCTATTTTTTAAACCTCGAAATCCCTCATACTACGATCTTTTGTCTACGGTGAAGCATGATCAAGGTGCGGTGGAGGATATCCCGAGGTTTAGGGAGTGTGGTGGGGTAGCTCGCGTTATATCTTGTGAGCTTTAAAAAGTTGGTGGGCCAGGCCTTCCAAAGACTCTAGACTCCCAGACTCCCAGACTTGCTGCTGTCTATAGCAAGCTAAGGGAGCTTGAAACTCGGATCTGCAAGTCAACAAGTGAATTACTCCCCTTTCACTCATCATGGATGAAAAGTCCAACCCACCGGGTGATGAACCCACATCGACTCCCACCATCACACCAGCACAAAATGAAACTCCAGCAGTGGATCACAGAATCCAATTCGCGCCAGGTCTTCATCCAGGGCGCAAAGATGAAGACAACACGACATTTCAACCATCACGGCGTTCTATCAGTGCTGTTCGAGCCCATTCGGCCACCCGTGCACATTCCATCCATTCCATCCCACCAGTCTACACAGCGACTGAGCGTGGTAGGCGAAAGCGCGAAGCAGAGAACGAAAAGAAGCATGTCAACATCGATGAGCATCTCCTACCTCACTTACATGTTGCGCAGAGATACAGCACGAACATCAACTTGGAAAAGCCCGGTGAGAGTTCTGGATTAACGACAGCTGAAGCTGAAGAGAGCCTGAAAGCACACGGTCCAAACATCCTCACACCACCAAAGAAGCGCCACCCAATCCTGGTATTTCTGGGCTTCGTGACGAGCCTATTCAATCTGCTACTCATCGTAGCTGGTGTCCTCGAGTACATCCTCCTTGGAATAAATTTCAAAGATAATTTTGCGAACGTACGTCTCCTCACCTCCCCTTTCTTTCGGTTCTCTACTTGGCGGATGGGTAGCGTGTGGTTGGTTGAAAATTCGCTTATTTTGATATTACGGGTAGACGTATCTTGGCGCGATCTTGATAGCCGTTGCGTTCATAAACGCATTTATCGAGTTTTATCAGCAGTATAAGTCACAGGCACTACTCGAGTCCTTTTTGAATATGATACCGGCGAAGTGCATGTGCATCCGAGACGGCAAGTTGGCGCAGTTGGAGGCCTCGAGTTTGGTTCCTGGCGATGTAGTATTCGTTCGCATGGGCGACAAGACACCCGCCGATATCCTGGTCTTTTCCGCTTCAGATTGCAAAGTTGACAACTCGTCCTTGACGGGAGAAAGCGAACCGCAAGAACGAATGAAGGATAACGATATGCAAAATCCGCTGGAGGCGATGAATTTGATGTTTAATAGTACCCTGGTTGTTAGTGGCGAGGCGTTTGGCATTGTGATTCGGACGGGAGATGGGACGGTTATTGGGCAGATTGCGAATTTGACGGCTGGGGAGGAGAAGTCTGTCAGTCCTTTGGCTCATGAGATTGACAATTTCGTTAAGATCATCGCCACGATCGCTATCATCACCGCTTTGATATTCTTCGGTATCTCCTTCCCAGTGAATAACAACAACGTTTCACTGTCAATCACATTCGCTGTTAGCGTCTTCGTGGCTTGGGTCCCTGAAGGCTTGCCGGCAACGGTGACAATGTTGTTGACGATTGCAGCGAAGCGAATGGCGGCGCAGAATGTCCTTGTGAAGGATTTGCAGGGTGTTGAGACGCTGGGTGCTATCACGCTCCTAGCTACTGACAAAACGGGAACGCTTACACGGAACCAGATGACGACTACAAACATCTGGACATGCGGCGAGCTCTATGAAACAACGCCCCAACAAGCAAACTCGGAAAAATCAGTAGCAAGCCTTGAACACGCCGGCGTGATTGATATGCTTCACATCTGTGCACTTTGCTCACGTGCTAAATTTGATAGGACGGATGTGCCGATTAAGGAAAGGGAGATTCTAGGTGATGCAACGGAAAGTGGATTGATTCGGTATGCGGCTGCTCAGCTTGAGGGTTATGATAATTTGGCGATGGAATACCCGAAGGTTTTTGAGTTGCCGTTTAACTCGGATACGAAGTGGCATATGAGTATACACAAGAAACGCCACGCAAACGGATACTTGACACTTTATATTAAGGGTGCTCCTGAACGTGTATGGAGCCTCTGCAGTCAGATCCTGATTGGTACTGATGGAGAAGCCATCCCCATTACAGACGACCACAAGCGGTCTTACGACGAAACTTATGAAAATATGGCTAGTCGTGGACATCGAGTTTTGGGATTTGCTGAACTACATCTACCCAGCGATCAATTTCCGGAAGACTTTGCCTTCGATAAGAAATCTAAGAACTATCCACTTGGTAACTTTGTCTTTGTTGGTCTCGCCTCTCTCCAAGATCCCCCAAAACATGGAGTTAGAGAAGCAATCGGACGTTGCAGAGCAGCAGGAATCAAAGTGATAATGGTAACGGGCGACCATCCCTTAACAGCCGAAGCCATCGGACGAAAAATAAACCTCATGATTAGCGATACAAGAGAGAAGATCGCGAAGCGGATGAATAGACCCATTGAAGAGATTGCCGAGGATGAAAGTCGTGCGATTGTTGTGCATGGCGAGGAGATTGATAGCTTGACTGATGCGGATTGGGACAGTATTTTCTGGAAAGACGAAATCATCTTTGCGCGTACTTCACCGAAGCACAAGCTCGAAATTGTGAGAAGAGCCCAAAGTATGGGTCATATCGTTGGTGTGACGGGGGATGGCGTGAATGATGCACCAGCTTTGAAGAAGGCAGATTTGGGGATTGCGA
Source organism: Tricladium varicosporioides (assembly GCA_021365295.1). Classification (NCBI taxonomy): domain Eukaryota; kingdom Fungi; phylum Ascomycota; class Leotiomycetes; order Helotiales; family Tricladiaceae; genus Tricladium; species Tricladium varicosporioides. The sequence goes on from JAJTIW010000025.1 coordinate 643,348, forward strand.
TGAACAAATCCGGCTCGGACGTTTCCAAAGAAGCAGCATCCATGATCCTCCTCGACGACAATTTTGCGAGTATCATCCGGGGTATTGAAGAAGGCCGGCTTATCTTCGTTAATTTGAAGAAGTCGATCAAATACACCATCACACACTCAACACCAGAAGTCATTCCCAACCTACTCTATGTTATCCTCCCACTTCCCCTCCCACTCTCCGCGATCTTGATTCTAGTAATCGATCTCGGCTTTGAACTAATTGCTGCCCTCTCCTTCGCTTGGGATCCCCCAGAAACAGAAGAAGGCCTCATGCAACTTCCACCCCGCAAACCCGTTACACTAGAAACCGCCCAAATTTTCCGTCGCCGCGCTCTCCGAAACACACAATCGCAATTCGATGAGTCCACTGGCCTCGTAATCCCCCTCGAAGACCAGACCAAGATTCAAAAGCTCCTTCACACGGTAGCAAAATTCTTCACAAAAGTGTATTGGGTCGACAAATTCGAGAACACTGGCGGAGAGGTGCTTGTTGACGGCCCCCTACTCTCGTGGTCGTATCTAGAAATTGGCGTGATAGAAGCGGTCGCCTCTCTAGTTGCATTCTTTGTCATTCTTCAGCGCCGGGGGATTTCGCCCTGGGATGCGAGATTTATGCAAAAAGGGGCTTCGGCGCCGACGTTTTACTTCTCGAAGAAGGCGAAGATGTATAAAGGACTCGACGGAGCGACGCAGGTTGATATTTTGGCCGAGGCGCAGAGCATGTACTACTGGTCCATCATGACGCTGCAGATGTTCAACCTCTTTGCTTGCAAGACGCGGCTTACTCTTCCATTTGGGAAATACATGTTTTCAAACAGGGCAACGTTTTACTGCATCTTCGCTGGCGCTTCCTTGGCTGCGTTTATAATTTATACGCCTGGGGTGGAAGTAGTGTTTGGGACGAGCAGGAGCTTGATACCCCTCTACTGGCTAATCCCTATGGCCTTTGGATGTGTGATCATTGCGTATGCAGCGGTGAGGATGGTAATCAGCAGGAAAGCGAGACCGGTTAAGTGGAATCCGACAATTCAGGGGTTGCAAATGTTCCCTACGATCCATACTTTTAGATCAAGGACGAGGAGTATGAGTAGTCGATGAAACGTAGTTAGCGTATTTCAGTTACGGGATGCTGATGACTTTATGAGAAAAATGACAAACGGGAAATTCTTGATCAGGAAATGAGATTTTCATTACTCATAATAGCATAGCCCCTCAGGTGCGGATGCTAAAATGCTAGAGATATAGTAAAGCAACTTACTTGATCTACGGCAAGGAAAACATTAAAGAAGCTTTATCGCCTGATATCAAGAAAAGTGCAAAGGATGATCTAAAATTTCGAGTCTTTTATCACACATATTATCAGCGGGACATGCAGATGTCAGGTTTTATTCCGTATACTCATTTCTCGTGTATCATCTAATGCCATTTCATATCGGCTGATAGGACGCCATTTCATCCAAATGCGCCGGGGTATATCCCTTTTGGAAACATGCTATGATTGGTACATTCATCCTAGCGCCATATCCGTCAATTTTTTTGCCAAAAAACGCCATCCGAAAATCTATGCAGCCTCTGCTGCTCCAGCCTCACTCGTTGCGCCACGATCTGCACTCTTCTTTGCAGGTGAGTCTAAATCCTCGAATTGAGTTCGAGCGATATAACAGTTTAGCTTTGCTGCATTGTACCTTTCTTCTCCTGGTGGCAGCACGACCCCAAGGTATGTATTCGTCGTGAATTTAACTAGAAACATACAAAAGGTTGGCAGTTTCAGATCGAAAACACTGAATTGCTCAGCACTCTTTGGTGTGCCAGTATATCGACTGGTGCTTTGTTTGAAGTTTTTAATGATGTTGGACAAGCGCTCGTTTCGGTCATGGGTAGGGTTTTGTGTACCAATGTTGGAGGTCCAACTTGATACAACAAGGAAAGAGGTACGCTCAAACAGGAGGACTTCTTCGGCTTGAATAAGCTTGCCAAGACTACCGAGGTGCTTTTCAATCTGGTCGAGGTTTGGAACAAGGTCGTGAATGATTTCAGCCCAGGCCTTGTACAGAGATTGATCCCAGATGGAAGTTGCAAATGGTACAACATCGAACTGATCGGACTTGGAGTTAATAAGAGAGACACGATCATTGTAGACCTCTTCACGCTGGCTTGGGACAACCAAATCCATCTTGTGAATCAGGATATAGACACTGGCGGTGGCCGAGTATTGGCTCAGAGCGGATATGATGGATCGGTATGTGAGGAGATCACGGTCGAAGTCTCGGGACTCAATATCGAAGACGTAGATGAGGACACCGACATTCGAAAAGACGTGAGCTCGTTGTTGTGATAGGTAATTTTCCATGAAGGCATCTTGACTGTGCGGGGTCAGCTTTCGATTGCTCAATTACACATTCCGTAGAACAATTGAGATAGGGCAGATCACTCCAGCTCCTCGATTCTCGCAGGATAGCGCATTGCAGATAGAGAAAACCGTCGCAAACACGATCAAAAGGATCTGCTGTCCATGCTGTGATCTGCGGACCGGCGAATCGCCTGAGGTGACCCCGCGCTTCATGAAGCTGACGAAGGTAGAAAATTGGACTCACCCGCCACAATCCCAGAGATTGAGTGTCAAATTTCCCAAAAATTTAACATGGCTAAGATCGACATCAATCGTAGCTCCCAATCGACGAGTATCCTTGGCGACATAATTGGAGAAGATAATGCTTCGCATGGAGCTCTTGCCAGAGCCTGACTTTCCCATCAACAAAACTTTCTTCTTCTTTTGTTTTCGAGGCTCGGAGGCGGGGGAAGTTGCTGGCTCATCTTGAATTGTGAGATTCTCCATCGTGATGCCGGCTTCAGTGGTGAGGGTGATCTTAGCAGCTGGTGTCTTTTCTTGAATGTAGATACAGAGAGCATCTGATTCAGAGCCTGAGCTTAAGCTTGAACTCACAGAGGACCCCATCCTGGCTGTTTATCTGACTGCTGAGTGGCTGATTATCCGAGGCATTAAAGACTGCCATTGGTCGATAGAAGTGCAGTCACACACCAAAAGTGAGAGTGGGGATTTTATGCGGGAAGGCGGCCGCTCAACCCCGCTAGCTTTGATAGTCACATGTCAACTGCACATTTCAACTTTAGAAGTCTTCCCATCCTGCATCTCAAAACATCAGCTGTTTGTCAACCATCTTTATTTTATCATCGTAATGCGTTATATATTTGATTATTTTCAAAGGCAGAAAGTATTCCTATCATCATGTTTATCTTCGAGACCACCACATTTCCAAGACTCTGTGCCGCTGCAGCCCTCAATGAAATCCTAGCATGCCGCGGTCGGTTGTGGTGCCCGGTGTGGCTGGCAAGATGCCATCCTTCCCAATTTGGATTCCCTGCAGCGGTTATTCAGTGGAAATGACCTACAAATTCCAATGGCGTTTGACGAGTCATTGTGTGTGCATGGAGGGTCTCCGGTGCTTCATGTCTCTTGTTGAGATTATTTGGCTACGCATCGATACTAAATGATTTCAGGTGTAATTCTTTCCCAGGGTTTTCGGGATTCGACATCTGAAACTCTCCTTCACATGCATTCAACAATAAAGAATCCTACGATGCAACATCGTTAACCTGTTACCGTGGTAGAGAACCCTCATGACGTTGGTGATGCTTCATTACTCACCCCTGCCGCCACTGTTGTCAAATTCGGGAAAACGACCGAGATCTGGTGAAAGGTAGAAACGGCGAGGCTTTTTCTTTGCGTTCTAATGCACAATCGTGTTGAGAGGATGAGAATTTTTTGTATTTCCCCGGCCTACCTCTGTGTAGCATTGGGCTAAAGTCTGCCAAGCTACCAACTTTCATTGTTGAATAACAACGGGAGCGATTTCAATTTGCTGGTATCAGGAACTCATTGCAAGCGAAGCGCCCTTGGAACAGAGGATCACGTTCTCAATTGCCCCAACCGTGCACACCCACCTGACTTCCCCTGGCGACTGCCAGTTCATGCGTGACCAGGTCTCAAAAGCTCTTATACTTTGGTACTCGTGGTAATAGTTGTAAGTTTGGTTCTAGCATATTCTACGCTAGCAGGGGTGCCTGACCAATGACATATTTATGATCCAACGCTGCCCTTATGTACTGAAACCACACTGAACGATTCAGAATCACAACATGGAGTCAACATACCATATTCCCACACCGAAGCAATCCCGCGAGCTCACGCGCGACGAGCGACTACGAGTGCAAGTCCTTTATACTGATGCAAACCTCACTATTCCTCAAATCGTCCTGCAAACAAACTACACTGAGCGGCAGATACGCTACGCTCTTGCCAACCGTCTTACGCCTCAAAAACGTAAATGTGGCCGGAAAGTCCTCCTTAATACTCCTCAAAGAAAGAGATTAATAGAGTAAATAACAGCCTCTCATGAGAATCGCAAAACGCCATGGATAGAGATTCCTAGTATCCTTGGTCTCGACTGTAGCGAATATGCAATACGTACAGCATTTAAGAAGGAGGGCTTTGCACGACGTGTAGCACGAAGAAAGCCTCCTATTTCTGAAGAGAATAGTAAGAAAAGACTTAAATTTGCAGAGGAGCATATTAATTGGACTGACGAGCAATGGGATGAGGTCCTCTGGAGTGATGAGACGTGGGCACAACCTGGGAAACATACTCGTACATGGATTACACGGAGAATTGGTGAGGAGGTATATAATAAGGATTGTGTGGTTTCACGATATCAAAGAAAGATTGGGTGGATGTTTTGGGGTTCTATTAGTGGGAAATATAGAAGGCATAGAGGGTTGTTTTGGGAGAAGGACTGGGAGACAATTAATGAGGGGTCATATTGTGGAATTATTATTCCTGTTGTTGATGAGGTTCTACAACAATATCCTGAGCTTTATTTTCAACAAGATAATGCAAAGGGACATGCTTCTGCTTTTATAAAGTCTGTCCTTCAAGCTGCAGAGATAAGAGTTATCGAATGGCCTCCTTGCTCTCCTGATTTAAATCCTATAGAGACTATATGGGATGATATGAAGAATTATATTCAGGAGCACTACCCTCAAGTCCATAGCTCATATAAAAGGCTTAGGAGCGCAATTCAGGAAGCTTGGGAGTCAATAACCCACGAGAGAATTAGGGAGCTTGTACATAGTATGAAGGAGCGATGCCAGGCAGTGATTGATGCCCGAGGCTACAGTACAAAATACTAAGGACGTTTGGTAAAGCAGCATTGTGGCGTATCACCCCTGCATTTTACATCTATTACCCCGAGTACGAAGTACTGTGCCATTCCCCACATCACTAGACCTGGCAGCAAATGTTTTCGTGTGTGTAAGTGTGGTCATCTTGCTTCGTACTACACATTCGTCGGAACATGGAAAACTATCAGTATAAGCCAATAAAATGGCCGAGCAGCCTTCGGATGGTCCAAGTCGTTCCGGGGGAACAGGACAGCCCAGTGAGCCTGAAGCTGTGTCACCGACCACTCTCTTTTCTTCCACGATGCGAAGCACTTATCTACGAATGGCAACCAATATCTCGAAAGATTGAGGTTTCTTGCGACGGAAAAATTCTGAAAATCTCACCCAATTTACTATCTGCGCTCAAGGATTTAAGAATTGCGACATCCTCTTCGAATGGCTCAATACTTGGTCGCCAAAGATTTCTCTGGATCGATGAGATCTGCATCAACCAAGACGATCCCATAGAGCGGCTACAACAATTACAACTATTGCAAAATGTTTACCAGAATGCTTCTAGGATTGTTGTCCGGTTACAAGGAAGGCAGGTATATTCGGCAGAAGCATTTTCATTACTCCCTCGGCTGGCCGAGATCTATGCTCTCCTACCCACAAATCGTAAATCAAGTGATTCACTCGAATCGGAACCAGATCTAGGAAACACCGAAATATCGATTCGCACTTTACAAGTCAACAATGATTCCAGTCTAGAGCAGCTTCCGCAGACGCGACTGTGGCCAGCTCTTGTCGAACTATTAGGTCCTACACCAGTACGTTCACAGTTGATAATGGCGCTCCAGATCGCTTTGGCCTCGAAAACGAAAACCGTCGTCATGTGCGGAAGCTTAAGCCACAGTTGGGACACTTTCAGACAGGCATCAGCGATCTTTCGAAACTGCTCGTTCCTTCGGGCGTCACCTACATCATCACAGAATGACAGCTTATTTGACAATTCTCGTCATTGGACACTCACTATGAATGGTCAAAATATTTATCAGCATATCTTGATGACCATGCTGCATGATGTTACGGATCCCCGTGATCGTGTCTTCGCCCTCCTCGGATTCTTGAACTCGAGTCTACGATCAAAACTCTCCCATCTCGATCACACGTGTACACCCGGAGAAGCATTCATGGCAGCTACGAAATGTGTTTTGTCTGAAGCTAACACACTTGACTTCCTTCGCCACAAGAATTCTGTTTCTGCCGGCAAAAACGAGCCTAGAATTCCCACGTGGGTACTCTGGTTGAATTCGACCTCAATCAAGTATTCGAACTCCCTTCCTCCTGCTTTGAGTATTTCCAAGGCACAATTCAGTAGATTTACGGTGGAGACCAAAGGCAGAACATTGATAACTCGTGGTTTCGTTTTCGACACCGTCTCTTCCGCTTACCCAAACTTCTCCTCTCGCAACCTACATTCTATTGTCCGACAGGCCTACCTGAAATGTATCGAAGACGGAGTCTCCTTTGATAAGTCGAAAGAAACCATTGATTTGCTTTTGAGGTCACTCCTTCAGTCGGAGTGTGAAGGCAGCGGAAATCCAAAGACTGATCTTTCGAGCTTGCGCGCGGATTTTATGAGTTACATTGGAGACTTGGTTTCCGGTGCTGCTAGCAGGTCTAGCTCCCGGAGAAGGGGTACTGAGGAAAGAGCGTTGCGACCCTTGCGTGACGCAGGCAGTAGGAAAAATCTCAATACCCGGCCTGATTCTCGGAGAAGAGAGCTAGATGAAGGAACACTTAATGAATTGCGGGAAGGGTTGAGAAGAGGCGGCGCTGTGAGCAGATTCAATCTCCGGGTGCAAGGAAGTAGCGAACAAATCGCCAAAGAGAAGAAATCGACCTTCAAGAAAGGGGGGTGTTTCACCCCACGACAACAAGTTGGGTTCTCGTGGAGAGCGCCGCCCCAGTCAGGTCGCTGGCGCTGCAGAAATATGGGTGGGGACAGTGCCAAGGCTAAAACCCTCATGGAGCACAATCTTCTCTCCTGTGACGCTACGGACCAACAAGGACGCAACCTGTTTTCCAGTCAGAAAGGCTACCAAGGTGTCGGGCCTTTTGATAACAATAAAGATGACAAGAAGCGATCTGCTGTGAAAGTTGGAGACCATATTGTGTTCATACCCACGGTTGGGCATCCTCTCATCCTCCGACCTCGACCTAATGATACGTATAAATTCATTGGTCCAGCATTCATACCAAGTGTTGAGGATTGCCCCTGCTTCATAGAAGGTCGGGTCATCGAGGTCGATCGCATTTTAATTCGTTGAATGACGCTTGAATCAGCGCTAGTCTACGCAGATGAACTGGATCGTAAAATCGCATGTGCATTTCACATGAGCTATTTAACAACTCACGGGTGTGCGTCCAGCAACATCAATAACAGGGCTCTCAGCAGGCATACGTCGCAATCAAGGTTGGCCAAGATTTCCAACGACCTGGTTTACTTGGATTTTCGGAAGATGATTTGGGGCCGAGCATTACAAGCTTTTCACAGGGCCGCGCAACGTTCTCTTGGCATTTCACACGCAAGACCCTCAAGCTACAGTACTATTCTCAAGACTAGAGACAACCTTCCATCTTTAGGGGAATACTCGTTTACTGTTGACACCTCAATTCTGATATTTTGCAGGCCAAGCAGTTCTACCATGGATTTGCGAACACCAGTAGCCAGGAAGCAAAATTACAGCCTTGTGTGAAGAGAATGTTCAGAACACAAATCTTCAAACACATAATTGATAGGATATCTTTCTCGTTTGCGCCTAAGACTAAATGGGCTAGAGCTTGTTTGCTCAACATCAAAAATAGAACCGGAGTCTGAGCAGTACACATGCGCCTTTAAGAGATTTTGCTCTGCAACCCTCTTGGCAGTATATAGAAGGACATATAGATGTCCGGGGCAAGGAGTCAAGAACAGGGGTATAGAGACATAGATGAATATTAGTGCACAATCACGGGTCAATCATTACCTTATACACCTAGAATCGAATTTCCTACAGGGAAAATGATTTCGTTTCATCTTAGAGCCTTTTCTCCCAATTCTTTGTTCCACGTAGCACATCTCTGCTGCAAAAAATACCATATCCTTAATTCTCACGTATTAATTTCCCCATTTCCACCAAAAGGTGTTTTTCAAGGCTACCAGTAGGATGACGGCTACCCGCTAAGGGGCAGAACCTCGTCACCAAACCCCACAATCTCCCAAGTTTCATGTTATGGAGATTTAGAGAATCTAATCTGTGTCTGATCAATTCCCAGTACTTCATTGGATATCGATTCTAAAGGATATTTTCCGATAACTGTCCACTTCCCAAGGTCGTGAGCTTTCCATTCACTGTGGTTGGTGTGGCTTAAGGAGCTTACGCAAGCATGAACTTCACGGAAGGTTAGTTCCACTAAGACTTCGACAACATTCGCTATACAAAGTTCTAGATATCGATGTATCCAGCGATATGCATCCGTGCCCCGCGGGTAGTTCCGCAAAATCTAAACGGCAGTGCAATCGTGACGAACTCTTTTCGTCCCAAACTTGAATCTAGCCTTTTGCTCGTCCGCGTTGGAACATACGCAATCACAAGAATCCCAGCTTAGGCATGTTGATATCTGAAGACATGTGTGAAGGGTAATTGAAGGTGTATATATTCACAATGTCTCTACTTCAGTGTTGTTCTCACCATCTTCACTACCACCTTTCCTCATATCCCTTCTCGTTTTCTTGGTTTTCTTGCATACACTCACTACATCATCGCCACTTCACCCCCTCACAGACGCTACCATGCACCTTCTCGCCCTCCTCAACTTCACCATTATTTCACTTTCTACACTCTCCCTCGCTCACCCAGGTGAGCACCACGCCCCTGCCAATGCTCTCGCCGACCTCCACAAACGGGAAATAAAAAACAAAGCACACCGCTCCCTCTCTGCATGCTCGGACAAAATCCAAGCACGAGGCCTCAAAGCCCGAGCCCAAGCTCGCCGTGCCGCTACCGTCAAAAGACATTCCAAGGTCCGTAAGGTCCGTGATACGGATACAGTTTTGAATACTTCCCACGCTTCGGACGAATGTGTGTCTCAATATACGCCCGAGGAGACTCTGTTTGCGAGCAACAATACTTGTGTCTTGAATCCTGAAGGGGAAACAGGTCCATACTGGGTTAAGGGTGAACATATCCGTAATGACCTTGCAGAGTCCCAACCTGGTGTCCCCATCGTCATCGACGGTCAATTCCTGGATGTCGAAACCTGTGAGCCCATCGAGGGGTTGTATTGGGATATCTGGAATTGCAACTCCACTGGTGTCTACTCCGGTCTTGTTGCTACCGGAAATGGCGATACCAACGACTTATCTAACTTGAACGCGACTTTTCTTCGTGGCGTAGCGAAAACAGATAGTGATGGTGTCGTACAATTCTCAACTGTGTTTCCGGGCCATTATTCCGGGAGGACGACGCACCATCATATGGTTGCTCACTTGAATGCCACGGTTTTGCCGAATAATACCTTGGTTGGGGGAACGGTTGCACATGTTGGACAGCTGTTTTGGGATCAGGATGTTATAAACAGTGTTGAAGCAACGTACCCGTATAATACCAACAACGTAACTCTTACGACCAACGCCGAAGATAGAGTTTTTGGCGTAGAGACCGAGGATACAGATTCTGTACCGGTTTTTGAATACGTGATGCTGGGCGACTCGATCAGTGATGGATTATTTGGATGGGTTACTATTGGTGTCAATACGTCTGCAGAATACGACCCAAACTATTCCTTCGTGCTCACTGCTAGTAGCGGTGAAGCGGCTTCCGGAGGAACCACTACTGTTGATGGGGATACTGGTTCTGGAGGAAATGGCACGGCGCCAAGTGGAAGTATGCCAAGCGGTGCTGCACCGAGCGGGTTGTAAGAGGCGAGGTTAAAGGAAAGAGAAAGAACGGGGAATGGCTGTATATAGTGGGGATTCTTGATTGGATTTGGCTTCCATTGGCAGAAGTCAAATATTTATTCTATCCTAACTGTTGAATTTTACATTTGCAAGATTTGTCTCAGTGTCATACCACTTTCTCTATAACTGATGATTCTATTTGGTTTAATATTCTCTAATCCAGGATTGAGATATAATGCGAATAGAGTCTGTGTAGGCTTCAAATTACAGCTCATAGTTATTGGAGGTTATAATTACTACCCTTCGCATGTTCGACTTTGGCTCTTCCAAATTTATATAGCAGAATTTTATTACACGAGAAACTGATCAAGGTAGAACTAAAATCCTTCATCATAGCCGACTCTAATATTTAATCTCAAGGTTGTAGAACCCCAGGAGGAACTTAGGACTAAGTGATAAAATCTCCTGTGACTTTAAATCACAGAAAAATGGAGCAATACAGGGGACGGAAAAGAGTATAAATCATAACCTTTATTTCTCTATTGGTGAAGAGACGAGTGTGAGAGAGCCTTTTCTCTTGTAAAGCTAGCAACTCAAAAACTGTTGGATTATACTATACCAATTATGGTAATGGAATTACAAAATCACAGTTAAGGACCCAAATACAAATTTCAATAATAACATAACCTCAAAAGTGCTATTTAGTAATTTGGGGCATAAAGGGCTTTTAGTATTTACAGGCATGGTATCCCCTTTAACGTAATCCATTCTGACAATATCTCTATTTACCACCCTATTCAACATCGTTACCGAGACAGGGTATTTGACAATGTATTACGCCGAGAAGTTTTATTGCGGACGTAGACCTGGAGCAGTGTGGGCACTTATATGAGCCAAGAGTTGATATTGTTGAAACACACAACTCTTTGTCCTTTCTCATACGATGTCTGCCTATTTGGTAGGAGGATCCCTCACAACAACACCAACTCACTCCCCTTGATAGTCAACTCACACAGCTCACCAATCCGCTCCAGTCCTATCATCAAATGTCCTCTCCATATACTACCTATACAGCAAGAACCGGTCTTGAGAAGTCCTAAGTCTATTTTCTATCATTTCTTTCCATTCACTTAGCTACACCACAGTATTTGTTTACTTCACTAAGTAGGAAATCTTAGTTGAATGGAGACGCAAGTTGTTAAATATTGCGTTAGTTATTGTGCATACAAAGAAATTCACCATGGATATGTATCTAATTAGTACCTGTTCTCAGAGTCTCTTTCTTGTTTCTGGGATTTGAGAACCAATTATATGGGCCAAGAGAAGGGAAGAGGAGGAGAGGAACAGATCGCAAAGGATCAAAAAAGGTTACGCCGGAGACGAAATTTTAATATTGGACAAAAGCTACTCAACTAATAAATCTCTCCCCAAAAGAATGTAAATACCCATCAACCCATCCCGATCACAACTACCATACCTTCCCCCATCATTCTATCATTAACCGTCTGTAACACCCAGTCTCTTTCTAAATTCTCGAATAAATTCTAAGAGCATCTAAAAGAGCTAATGCGGTCATTGAGGCCACATGTTTGGAAGTTCTGAATGGCATCCTGAGTCCCTCCACAGACATCTCCGGTACAACCATTGCTACTGTAGAGTTGTTAGTATCGCTATTTTTTATTTAAAGCGAGAAAGGACATACTCCCAGAACCTGCAAGAATGGGGCTGAGAATGCTGCTGAGAGCTCACTCTATTGTCCCAAGCGGCGGGCAGGAAATCTATTGGTATCGTTGGTTAGAGCATGGTAAACTAGCGAACAGATATAACTTACAACAAACGCCCGTGGTTAGGCCGCTGAATGTTACAGATGCACCAGCGAAGTTGGCATCCGCATACATTTCCATCCAATAGGTGTCCCGTTTGCTCAAGTCTCGTGGGGTAGTCTTGGTGACAAAAGATTCCGCGGGCTGGGGGGTATCTGCTGTTGGCATGGCAATAGCAATTGGTGCCAATGCAGCGAGGGCGAGAATCATGGAGGTGGTCTTCATTTTGATGGTTTTGTTGAGGGAATCTGTAGAGATTGTTGTGTGCAGAGTAGAGGCTTTTATAATGTGGAAAGTAGAGTGTGAGAGTGATGATTGAAAAGAGGTTCGTTGAGGGAGCTCAACTGCATATATATACTTTTGAACTTTATCTGTTCTTGTTATTGCTACTACTCTTCATTCCAGTTGTCCCACAGTGTACTCCCCACAGTAGGACCGACGATTCCCTCCATCATACCTCACATGCCTCTCTTTCTGATCTTACTTCTCCTATAGACGAAGAAGAAGTAGCTAAAAACTCAGATTCGAGTGACAATTTTGGAAGGCCTTCATCCTGATTAGCTAGGTTACGAGATTTAATGAGCGAGGGGAGGGCGAAGGGGAGACCCACGTACCTCGGTTCATCCCTAAATGGATATTGAATGTCTACAAAGGTGATGTTTCGTATTTTAAGGTGCAGAGCTGGATCTTGAGGTTGTCCAAGTGATTATTTAGAATTATATACCCTGGTAAGGTACATCGCGTGGCGTTCCATTGGAGAGTTCAGCCCTATTTACGTTCCCTTTGGCGGAAGTACCCGGAAAGGTGGGTCATACTGTGGCGTCCGTAATGTTTTTTTCTCTAAGCCTCAAACGTTGTTTTAATGGTAACTGGAAAGCTTAAGTGACTTTTAACTTGGCCTCCGTACTGTGGTAAGGCTGCACATCGTGAGTTGTTTCTCTTTGCGAACTAGTCCCCGTTTCTCGGGTATCTGACTGTACCTAACTGCTGACGTCAACGAACTGCACGTCGTGACTTGTCTTTCTTTTCGGTTTAGCTTAAAGCTTAAATCTTTCCGAAATCTCATCTTGCATTAATCGCATGTACTACAGGGATCTTATATTCTCTCGAAAGGTGTAAAGGTACCCAAGTTCCACTTGCCAGCTGAAGGTTGCTTAGTCCTAATCTCGTGTGTTGTCTCTCTCTTGGAATAGACATCTTGGAATTGAGAAGCCTCTCACCAATTAACCAGAGGCTGGCTCCCTTTCAAATTATGGGGAAGCCGAAGTCCACGATACTCTGAAGCACGGCTCATATCGCTATTCCAAATTTGTTTTCGATCTCAGCCATCGAAATATACCGATCAGTGCATGATCCATCCATATTCCATGATGATTTTTCTTTGCAGCTTAGATTCTTCAGCTTCACGTCCTAAAATATCCGAGGGCTATGAAAGTTGCTGGTGCTCTTCCAAATACTCCTGGTTCTTGAGAAGCATTCAAGTATATATACTTCCTTGGTTGTTCCCGGAAAACCTCCTTCTCGTCCTCAATCCACACCTGTTCTACACTCTTCCTTTGGATACTCTTGGGTTTTCTACAATTTCCCTTTCTCAATAATTTAATCTATCGATTTTTTTTTGGAACCCTCAAAATGTTTCTTGTAGCAGTCACTGCCCAACTGGCGGCCCTTTTTGCCTTCCACTCTTCGACAACTCTAGCCTGCGGCGACTGCGATGCCAAAAAGAGCACTCAATCTCAAGCTGTTTCGTTTTCTGGCTCATTTGGCACGCTCCAGCAGACCTATTATCCTCCCAATGCAGATTGTGTCGATTACATGATCCCCGTCGATATCGTTTCAGACAATTTCGCTTTCAATTACACCAAATGGGAATCCGACTATGATCTTGAGGATTTTATTTCTATTGCGACCACGAGAGCTGGTGCGATGTATCCAACTGTATTAGAGGGTCCTAAAACTGAGAATGCCACTTACAAAATTGCTGCTTCTTTTTGCACACCAAAAGTCAAAACCGGAAAGGAGAAAACAGTAATTTTGGCAACACACGGTATTGGGCCTGCACGTTCGCACTGGAACTCTCCCTACAAGCCCGATGATTACAATTTCGTTCAATGGGCTACTACTCAAGGGTACTCCGTGTTCTTTTACGACCGCCTTGGAACTGGTGCTTCGCAGAAGTGAGTAAAATATTTTGCTACCAAAGTAACTCAGTCTAATCTCTTATCCAGAATTTCCGGTTTTAAGAATCAAATCAGCATTAGTATTGCAATTCTGCAAGGACTTTCAGATCTCGTTCGTGCTGGAAAGTACACAGCAACACTTGGAAAACCCGACAAGATTGCCGTGATTGGTTTTTCGTATGGCTCTCTTACCACACACGGAGCCATTGCATCACGACCAGAGATCGCAGACGCTGTTATTCTTACGGCAATTGGCTTTAACACAACCGGTATTAACCTGAATGGTCTCGTCCGATCCTTTGTCCCCAGAATTGCAAACCTTCAAAACCCCAGACTTTACGGTGATCGTGACACCGGATATGTCACCTGGGTTGATAAGTTCGCACAGATCCACAAGTAAGTAAAGAATGCCACAATCAATTGGGAGGACTAACCGATTGGACTAGCTACTTCAAGAAGCCAAACTACGACATTGCCACAGCAGACTTCGCAGAACTCGTTAAGGAGCCATTTGCAATCACTGAATTCCTGACATTGTATGCTGGCCCTCAAGATGCAAGCAATTACACTAAACCCGTCCTGGTAAGTCCTACAAATCCCTTGCTTAATATGAAAAGCTAACCATAATTAAATAGGCAATAACCGGTGACACTGACTATATTCTTTGTGATGGTTATTGCAATGGTATTTTTGATGAGCCTGCCGCAACCCTTTACAAGAATGCGAAGCCCTTCAAACGTGTTTTGCATCCTGGAGCCAGCCACAACATCAATTTTCATCATAACGCCACTGGGGCTTATAATGTGATTACCGGGTTTTTGAAAGAGAACGGGTTGTGAATTGCTCGACCAAGGCTTTCGAAGGATGAAGATAATTTGAGAACTAGTGGGAGACGTTTGGGGTGCAGCATGATTGTTGTTTTATTTCTTCACGGTCATTACTGGATTTAGGAATGTTAGTTGCTTAATACATCTTAGAATTGCTTTCGAGTACAAATAAATCAGACTGGTCGACTGTGAGTTAATTCTCAGCCTCAAATGAAATCAAACTGTTATATCGGCCTAGAAGAGTGATATAATTAAGTGGTGGAGAAATTTATCAACCCGGCGAGCCGAGCTGACAATCTTTTCTGCATGAAACCTCTCCACATAATATCTTGGCGTGCGGCGTCAGCCTAAGCAACCACCCACTAGGATGATGAGATTCTGTCTGTGGCAACTATCCTTGAGCTGAAAAACTGCCAGGGGGACGTGCCACTTTTGTATATGAAAACATGTCCTTCTTGTTCCAAAACGGAAGCATCCTACGAGGAGTATACCCGTGACATCATGGTTGGGGTTGCTGGAAAGAGCAAAGGTTGCCATACGTGCATCAAGCGGAGGGTAAAATGTGGTGAGTAGTTTTCTATACATCGATCAGTAGCCATCCTTAACGGATTGTTAGATGAAACCAAACCAATATGCAAGCGGTGTACCAAGGCAGGATATACTTGCGCAGGATATAATAGGCCACTGAGATTTTTAAATAGCTTTCAAGATGGGTTTTCTGCTCGTACTAATGATGAAAATATCACGACACGAATAAAGGATATTTCGATTACGCCATCACCACCACCAGAACTTGGATTGGTTGCATTTAAAGACAATATCTGCTTTTCTTATCTCATGGACAACTTCGTTTGGCGAACGTATGGGAGTCCTTGGTTCGAACTCGCAGCACTGGGAAAGATGGACAGGCTGTCACTGGACTCCTGCCAAGCATTATCACAAATAAACTTCGGATCTCACTATCACCAGGGAGACATGCAGGTACAAGGCGCTATACAATATGGCAGCGTGCTGAGATCCCTGATTCCAAGATTGGCGAGATCCAAGGAGCCGGGAATGGAGGCGTTGGTGGTGCCAATCATGATTTTGCTGATGTATGCAGTATGTCAACGTAACTTTGGAGAAGCAGGTGGCTTTTACTAATCTGATTAGTCGTCGCAGGGAGATCGAGCAGGCTCCGGGTCACATGTGGCGGGGTTGACGCAGCTTCTGTGTTCCTGTGGACCGGAAGCTTTCTATTCGGGTACGATGAGGAGTGCCTTTGAGTCTTGTCGAGCGACTCTGGTAAGCAAGTTTTCAGCCAATGATCTAAAGTTGTGTTTCTCATTGATATAAGATCACAGTTGGCCTTATCACAAAGCGAAGAACATTTTTAGAAGAACCAAGATGGAGAACGGCTTCTTGGCCAAGTAACACATCACCAACGGATGAACAGAGCCGACTCACGGATCTCTTGGCCCTTGTTCCTGGATTGCTAGACGACAAATTACTTCTCGATAATGGGTCAAAAGACCTACACCCATCTGAGTTTATATCACGATTAACGAGTGTGCTGATTGGCCTTTTCAGATGGCGTTGGGAATGGGATGAGGAAAATCTCGACGTGAGTTCATCCGAAGAGGGCAGAACCCACAGATGCAGACCATCCCTGCAAAGATTACATTTCTCATCATCTACACAAGCATCAGACATCATGCTCTATAATTCAGTTCTCATGTGGATTATCGGTCTACTTAATGCTGTCTCACCACACAGCGCACAAAAAAAGATTATGATCGTCGCGATCTCAACGAAAAGCAATACGTTGTCTTTATGCGACGACGCTTCACCTCTTCTATTTCCTGGACAAAAGGTACAGCTTCGTGATTTAGCCATCGAGATTTGTCAAGCCTTTGAATGGCAAATCCATAATATTAAGAACCATAGGTCTTCTTCACGATTTTTCCTGATGCCTGTTGGTATGGCGTGGAGTGTACTAGAAAAAGATGAGGAATACAGGACGTGGATTACGGGAATGCTGGATTCCTCAAGAGTAACCAGGGGGTATGCTTTGAGTGGGAATTCTTTTGGATTTGGAAATTATGCATTTCCAAGTATCTCGGAAGGACTAACATGATTGTAAAGTGTTCACATAGGTTGAACCTGTATCACGCTGTACTTTCTATCCCGTCCTAGGCCCAAGCACTCTGTATATCTCTCTCCATGTAAGGCTTTTAAACGGCTAGGTCCAGCAATTACACGGAAAACGTTAACGGGTTTAAAGTTCGGTGCATGGTTTACAGTTCACAATTTCTAGCAACTAGAAATTTCAAGGCAGAACCGGACTTCGTATAAAGGTGAATTAAAGAATTATAAATCAGAAATTAGACAAAAATTTTAGACAAAGTTATTTTAGAGCGCTCAAGAAGTATGAAAGAAGTACAGGAATTCCTGGTATTCTATAGGAATCTGAGGTTACGGTGCCACTAATGAACTTTACAATGAACTTGAAAAGCCATATATCCATCCGGGAATCCAATCAAGTCACTTAGGAAAGTACGAAGCTCTGAAAATTATCATCACTCCAATGGAATTGCCTGAAGATCGTTTTGCTTACACGTCTCTGCATCGTTTATGCTTATATCATCGTTGTGCTCTATTGCCGCAAGATGCCGCCGTTCCTGCAGATCTTTATGTTTGATTAATATACCTGGTCTCAGTGTATGAACATCTCGCCTTTTTGCATCAAGCCATCAAACCATTACCTACTCACATCTACTCACATGCCTAAATGTCATTCCCGACTATATGCATATCTCATCACTACTCTCCCTAGCAAGTATGATATTTACTTCGCCTTCAAACCTAGCCCCTCATAAAACGCCCCGGTACTCGGTTTTCTCCCCAAGAAATCCTCCAAAATCTTCATCTCATCTTGACTCCCCCCTTTCTCCAGAACTATATGTCTATATCGCCTACCATCCCTACCATCCATCGGATAATTCTTGAAAACAGAGTAGAGCATGTCCGTGCTCTAGACCTAACTACTCAAATACCCATAATAACCAGCATCGTACCACTCATTAGATGACCAAATGTAGCTTGACCATTACCCCAATCAGATTTCGCGCTGAAAGCCTCGGGACCCTTGAGACCGAAAGTCTCGGTACGAATATCGCTGTACAATTTGGAGAATTTAATAGATCTAGCTTTTTCGTGAGTTTTCGGTGTGTGGACTGTCATGTCAAAAATGCCGAAATAGAGTTGATAGAGGTTTGAATGAGCGTCGTTAACATGTTTAACACTGATCTTCTTCGCGATCAGCTCATCCGGAATACTCTCACCTGTCTCGTGATGTTTGTTGAGAAACTTGAGCTGGGAGGAAATCTAACGCCAATTCTCGAGCATTTGCGAGGGGGCTTCCACGAAGTCGCGGACAACGGATGCTCCGTGGAACCGAGGCTATACTCTTTCGTAGCTATGAAAAGGGGAGGAGGTTGAGGGGGACTCTTGTATCCAGCGGATGCCATGGCGCTGTTTGTTATCGGGCGGTCAGGAAATGATGTGGATGTTGATTCGATGAATGGGAAGTTTGGTCGGATGTTGATGTGAGCAAAGAAATTACTGAGTCCAGGGCTTGCGCGAGTGGAATCCAAGATAATGCAGATGGAGAGGAATAGAATAGAGAGAAGAATATGGTGTGGGGACGGAAGGTAAGAGCCAGGATTGAGTACGGGGAAGAGCGGTGGATTGTTCCCAAAGGCAGAACGAGGTCCATTGTAGATTTTTAGGTTTTAGATATTCGAGTAGTTTTAATTATTGAATAATTCGTGCTTCCTGGGTTTGAACCGACATTGGTAGCGCTAAGAAAGCACCTGCCAGAGTTGGAATTAGGACACCAGTGTGGGGATTACACTTTTTACCAAGGTATGTAATTGAAAAAGGCTTGGAATACCCTAAAGTACAGGGGAATATATATATCATACCCAGTATACCTGCAATAACTTCATCCAAAGCCTCTGGTTGGCAGATAGTTCCCCCACCACCCAACCAAAAATCGCTAGCGTTCCTAAATACCTAGCTTTGTAAACGCTTACTCCGGACGCATCCTGCATAACTCGCAAATTCCGGGAAGGACCCATACCCCCTGTGATAATTAGTTCTCCGGCCTTCCAGGATTTTGCTCGGAAAAATGATTATAATTACATGAAAGTAAAACCAAAACCAAGGCTTAAATTTTATTGTAGGCTAAGTATTGGAAACACAACCTTATTCGGCATGGCATTTCAAACATTTTCCCATCCTTAGACCTACATCCAATCTCGCCCAGAGGAATAGATCACACCAGCGCTCTCATATATGTTTCCTTACTATATATATAAAATAATTTTCTATTTAGGCAATTGACAAGGTTCTGACACTCCGCCAAGACTTTCTGACTCCTCCGAGGTATATATACCCGCATTGATCATATCAACGCTCTCAGCTTCTCCAACTCTTGCAATGGCAACCGAAACATTTACGCCCCTTAAGGGCCACTGTGCATGCAAGACAATCACGTACGAAGTTCTCGCATCATTTCTCTGCATAAACTGCTGCCACTGCACATGGTGCCAGCGCGAGACCGGCACCGCCTTCGCGCTGAACGCCATAATTGAAAGTTCAAACTTCCGCATCACATCTGAGGCCAAGCCTGTCCTCATAGATACGCCCTCAGCCTCTGGCGATGGCCAAATGATCGCTCGATGCCCGAATTGCTACGTAGTAGTGTACAGCGATTATGGTGGGGATGGCACATGGACGACGTTTGTGAGGGCGGGAACACTTGATGATGAGAGCAAAAAGACCGTCAAACCGGATATTCACATTTACACATCAACTAAAATGGATTGGGTCGACTTGACTAGTGAGAAGGAGAGGGGTGTACCGGTTGTAGAAGGGACTTATCGAGCGAGCCAGGTATGGAGAAAGGATGCCCTGGAAAGGTTTGACGTGCTGAAGCAGAAGATGGCTGAGGCGAAGGAAGTTAAGGAAGGGAAAGAAAAATAGAAAAATCAGAGGCTGGCTCGAGGCGTCGACGGAAAGATGGATTGACGAGCCGCCATGATAAGTAACGATATTATACGTAATGATTCTCAGAAAGCTATAGCAATCTTATTAGTCACTTTCTTCAGGGTACATTGAAGATCATGAACGACTAAATACTCACAAATGAAAAACTTCAAGTTTATCAAGATCGATATTTGAGGATCTTGTTTCTAAAGCCAGAAGGTGTCAAGTTTACTAAATTAAGCCCTTGGACTAGAGCACATGTGAAACCTATCAATGCAAAAATGGATGCTAGAGCGATAGTAAACCGACTTAGATCTGAACAAAAGGTTGTTAAAATGCATCTTAATTGAGAGAAATAGAAATAGAACTTTAATAACACTAAAGCAACTGCTTTAAATGACTACAATTACGACGATAATGATTGGATAGGGTGTTTTTGTAAGGTAAAAGATTAATCCAGGCGATGTAGAAGAGGGAATGAAGTTAGAAAAGCACCCTGCGTTCTCCTTTCCAGCCCCGAGGGGAGCGTTTAAAACTATTTTTTAGTACATTTTTGAGTTTTTTTTTCTGGGGAAGAGGGTTAATGTGACGGTTCTAGTATTACAGCTAGTGGCTGAAACAATACTCGTTATGTTCTTTGGCACCGAAGTCTTGGACGGAGATATAGTAAGCATCCCCTGTAACTAGCTTACTTCTTTTGATCTATTGTTCTAAGCAGTAGAATACTGTTTGAATTGTGCCTTAGAATGGCCTAGTCACCATAATAAATCTAATGGGTGTAGTATTGCGTTTTAAACTCATACTAACTTTTCAAAATAGGTTATTGTAATTTGCAAGACTAAAATAAAAAAGCTGTTACCTTCTTGAGAGATATGTATCCCATATTATAAAAAAGTGTGCTTTGTAAAATATTCCAACTGAGAATTAGAAATATATTATAATTTGGAAAATTAATGCTTTCAATATTGTGTTTTAGGATTTTAATTCACACATGAATAATGCTTGGGACTACCCAATCGGGTAATTTATAGCCAAAAATTCTGCTAAGAATATGTTTTACTTTGGGGCAATAATAATAGCCCAGAACCCAATTTTGAGGGGAGTGAGAAAGAGGCCGGGAGAGGGTACCTGATAGTTGGTAAATAAATTTGTAAAATTTGGTTAAGTGGCCTGAAGTTAGTTTAGATTTAGTATTTGGTCTTGTACTGTCTAAGCGGGTATTTTGGCATTACCAATTTGCCTTTCAATACGCCCCTGCACCTTGAAGTGCCTGCTTCTACTACAAACAGAAGCTATCTTAGTCTATAGATTTCTCTATGCTCGTAGATAGATTCAACCAATCAGCTCTCCAACCACCAAATCTCAAATGTGCTAACATAATATCGCTAAAGTACGTAAGGGTGTATCTCAAGGCTTGTTCGGACTCTAGTATTTCTTGGGCTCAAACTTGGCACAACCCAGAAAATGCATATCCACCCGTGTGTTCAGCGTCTTTGGTGGTGTACCCATCATCTGGAAAACAGTCATGCACCGTAAAGTATGCGGCCAGCACGCAGCTTCCTCCGGGATCCACTTATCCATCATAGCCGCAAGATGCAAGAATTCCAAAGCGTACACGCAGTGTTGAACATGCCAGCTATGCTCCGTATACATCAACCTTTCTGTCGACATTGCATGTGCATCAGGCAGAATCATTTGCTTTGTGAAATTCGTGTCTCGGTAGTAAGTCCATGGCCCCTTGGCTTGAGAGTGCTCAGATCCCTCTTTATAGAAGCACTCTGGACGAGTCCAGTGCCAGTTCATCGGGTCGAAAATGCAACCTAGGGCTTTGGCCTCCTCTGGGCTGTTACCGCAACCTGGTGTCTTGGCTACAACATTGCCGAGCCTTGGGAAATCATACAAACCGGTATTCGCCTTACCTGGAGCAAGTAGTGCGTCAAGAGAATGCTTCTGCAGAACCTGTTGGCCGGAAGTGGAATGTGCAGTTCTTGTATTTATCGTAGGAATATTCTGGGTGGCAACAGCAATCACTGTTATAAGTACCACGGCTAGAAAGAGAGAGACGTGAGCAGCTGATGTAGTTTTGCGGATGCAGTAGTATTATTGCTGGTGATAGACTGGGTCGACAGGTGGATCATCTTTCTCTGAGACGCCTCCCTCTTCGTTTAAAAAGGGAACTTCTTCGAACCGTATATTTGACATGGCAGCCTTCTTACGGAATCGTGAAGTGACAGACTAATGTGTATTTCAACGAAGACATACAATGATGTGGTGGACGTCTCGTATCACTCTTGCTCTATATGAGTCCATAAAAAGCCTGTTAGTGTGGGAAGAAGGATCAAGTTACCCGTCAATAATCGATCCCCTCAGATGGCATGCATCCTCCGAACAAAGTGGCGCGCTATCAGCTATTGACGAAAACCAATTCTACTTGCCAGCCTACCGTGCTATGTATGCTGACTTCCGGGATCAGTCTGAGAGCTGCACAAGCAGACTGAAAGACGAGGTCTCCATCCGGCATTTTTTTTTTATCCGGCGAAAGGAACGCGCCGAAGTAAAACCACACCTTATTGTACCTGACCCCCGGAATCACACTTACACCTGTGGACCTGATCTCCGGAGCCGCACCAACACCCACACCCCAAACCGTGGCGTTAGGCGTGGCTTGTATCCCGTCGATGTCCCCTTTGGTGACCAAAAGACTACCTTCCAAGATAGACATAGAATAGGGAGTAATGATACATGAGCCGTTTTGGATGAGTATGTACTGGAGCATGAAAATGAAATGGCATCACAGACAAGCAACTGTAATGGCTTCAATTTAAATTTCAAGACCGTTGAAGATAAGATCAAGCTCCAATATCAAGCATACATTGGATCTACACCCTGAAACTCAAACCTTAGACAAACTACAGTACAGTCGATGTGCTGCCCTGAAAATAATGTTTTGTGTGCGAGACATGCAAAACTAGTTCTGTCTAGTCCGGAGGCACCCAAGACAATTCCTCCTCACCAAACTGCCATTTGTCGCTCGCCCTATTCTCATCTAAGCAATTGTAAATTTGATCCCAGTTCTTGCAGACATGTACCACCTCAAATTGGTAGCTGCCGCCAGCGAAGTCCTCTCCAGCAAGCGAGGTGTACATGGGACTCTGACGAATGTAGTCGAAGCAATGGTCCTGTGAGAGAGTCAGCTACTGCGCGTTAGAAAGTGACCTCCATCACCGAAAGCTTTCCCGTACCATATGCAACGTGTCGCGTGGTATGCTCTTGAATCCTAGAGCAAGGGCATCGTACTCGGCCATTATTGAATACAAGCAATGAATCGAGTGCAAAATCGCGGTACCATAAAGATACCGGTCTTCCACACCATCCTTCTTCCATGTGATCTCTTTTGGCATGGCATAGTTATTCGTGAGTTCCTCATTCATTTCCACAAAGCCTTGGCCAGCTGCTCTCGAAGTTAGCTACCTCTAATCGCATCAACAACCCAAAATAGCAATCGACCTACGGGGAACGAGTGTCTTTCAGTACTCACGACCCTCCCTCAGGGACTCTAGACTACTATGATTTGAAATGAAGTACGGTTGTTTCGTAAAGGTAACCAGGCGGTGATCAATCTGTGGCACATAACCTGTAATGTCGCTGTTCAGGTCGAATTCCTGCACTTTCTTATACGTGTGTCGTCGGAAGAGCAGGAAACCGACTGCAAGCGCGAGCATGATGTCTAGAATATAGAAAAATGGAGATCGAGAAAATCGAGAGCGAGACGACGGTCTGTGGAGTGAGGATTCATGTCCATACTGCGCTGATTGTTCCTCATCTTCGTTGATTCGTGAGTACTCTGGTTGTCCCATGGTCGCTATTCGAATAAGGTAGAATTTGACTATGAAAGAAACATAGTCGGATCGCAGGAGTACCCGTACCCTTCATCTTTTTTCAAACAGGCCAGGTTAAAACATCAGCCACTATCCTATCATGAAATTTCCGGTTGGTTACATCAAGAGAGCTTAGCGATTCGTGTTGTGGTGGAAGGCGGCATTCAGTCAATTGTTCAGAGATCTCGCGAAGGGGGTTTCCGGAGTTCTGTAAGGTTATGCTCTTTGGTGCAGACACAGCAAACCCTTACTTCATAGTTGCGTCTCGGGGGGAACAGTAGTATCCGAAACCATTGTAACACTGCGCTACAGCACTCGTTCATAATGTGCGGTTGTTGAGATTTGCTAGGAGCTAAGTAGCTAACCCACTTAAGTTGGTCTTGACATGAGGGCTCTCTCTTGCAACCATAGTATGATATGATTTTATCCAATCTCATACACCGCGCCTAACAATGAATGAGCTTGGTGGGTCGGTTGAGCTTCTTCAGCGTCACGAAAAAATCGATATTGATGCTGAGGAAGAAAGCGAAGATGGGCTCGAAACCCAAAATTGAAGAGTTTACTACCCAAGTGCCAACGCTCAGACTTCGATTTGGCCAGAATAACACTATAACTTGGGGCAATTAACGTTACATTTAGGCTAGTCAGATTATTCTTCCTAGTCTGTGAGATTTGTGAAATTTTCTAAGCTCTTTGAAAAATCTCAATTTTTCGATGTTCTGATAAGGGTACTAGTGAGAGATTGAGCAGTATGTGGGCGGTTAATTCGGGTGTTTTCACCACAACCCACACCGACTTAAGTTATCAAATACTGCGAACTGCCCCAGAGAACCAAAGAAAACAATTACCAGTATCTTCTTAAACAGAAATCATTGTATTTTTTTCATTTAACCTCTTACTACCCATCCTTTACATTTCTAGACCATGTCAGTCGAACCACTTGACTTCGAGTCTCTCAAAGATGAGGAGCGTGGCCTGCTGAATGACACCGATCTCCACATCCTTACCTTGTTCGAGTCGGCTATCAGCTCATCGCCAGAATTCAATGTTGATGAGAAAGCAAAGCGCTTTGCCACTGACCTGGTTGCATCCGCACCGGACAGGCAGTCTGGTACAGATGCAGAGTCTTATGTTATGAGTACATGGCAGGTCCTGATATGCATTGCAAGCCGTATCTCTTATCGACATTATGGACAAGACGTTCTTGTTAGGATAGTTGGCATGCTGGACGCTGCCGGGGATATGTGGAAGGGTTTACCTGGATTCGGGATTTCTATGAGGGACAGCTGGAATCATAGTATGTACTCCGATTTGTCCTAGAAGAAATGTTTCCCTATTACGATATGCTAACGCAAAGTGAAGGCCCTACATTTGAGCTTGATACTGAGGACGACAGGGCATTTACTTTGGATGAATGGCTCAATCTTAACTCCTTCGTTGCCAGGCTATTTAGCACTACAGTAGGAAGATTCATAAACTTTGCAATCTGGGAGCTGCGGAATGGCCTAGAAGAAGATGAGCATGATGTGGGCACTACGTCTATTACTGACACTCGAGTTCTTATTGCTAGTGAGTGGATTGTCCAGAGTGGGCGGCGACTCTTCCGAGAGTCATTGCTCAATTCCTTATCGACCCAGCCGGAGGATGCGACCCACGGTAGTCCTTATAGGGGAGGTTCTTTGTATTCAGGGGTAAAAGGATTTAGTCTTGAGCGGTGGGGGTTTTGGAAGCGCCGATTAACGGAGTTACGAAAGGATGTTAGCGAGTCTATTCATGTATCGATCAACGAAGCGGTGGAAATGATGACGCAAATTGAAATGGAGGTCGCTAATACTTATCACTAAAGCCAGAGTAATTTGGATTCTTGTTTTACAATTTGGTGTGCTCCAACCATTAGCATCGCGTGGCCAAAGTGATTTTGTACTTGGAGGTTACTGAGACTACTACCACCAATCTGCTTTAAACACTGCTATAGAAAATGGCAGTATGACTGCTGCGGCGTTTCTAATTTCTAGAATAGATGAACCGTGCTTAAAACCAGCTTTAAACACCGTCAGCTATTATGGAGAAATACCAATGGATACACTTCATAGATTATTTAAACAGTTTCACCTCCTCCCTCATTTTTGCCGCGCCTTTGATAAGCAGCAATTTCAGAGCCTCGAGGTTTCCCTAGATCAACATGATGCAGCCTCAAAAAGGCCACACTTAATCTACTAGCACAAGAATGACAGTCGGGGTTATATTAACCCCGAAAAGAATCACACTACAATAACTCCCATACTCTAATGGCCCTACAATAGCTTTTCTTTCTCGATCTCAAAATCAGGCTTACTCGGTCCAGCCTAATATAAGAAAATTGATCGGTAGTAGCATCACCCTCTCTCGTATCACCAAGGCTCAAGAAACCAGAATTTTATAATATGAGCACCTCTTCTCGCCAAATACTGCCAACGAATAAAATTTTAGTTTTAGCGGATGTCCTAGGTAACTAGTCAGCTAGTATTTGCATCTTCGAAGTCCCTTATCGATATTACAAGCTAAATATTTGCCTTAGGCACAGCCGCGAATTATCGTCCACATCATTTGGCGTCGAAGTCTTTGTCCTTGATATTTGAATCTAATTCTAGCTAAATATAGATGAAATTTATCATGTTCATTTAGCAAAAATATACTCTCCATGGCTTTTAACAGCCGTACCTTACATAAATTCGCGCTAATATATACCTCACTAACATATAGGGGCTTTGTATGGCAAGTTGGTACTTTTAGAGCAGGAGCAGACAAGGAAGGATTTCCCGGAGCCTGGGAAAACCCGAGTGGAGTGTGTCTTGAAAGACTCCAGATACCATCCTATTACTGGTTTCGTTAGATTGGTTAATTAAAGGGAATTAACCCTAGAATATTCTAGAGTTTTTTTTATATCTCAAGCTTAATGCTGTTAAAAGACTGTGTGGTCTGAGGGTGTTTATGAGTATATTTGAATTTCAAAATCGTAATATTTTTGAAACTAGTAGACTTAAAATATTTTTGCCTCTTTTAATTTGAGATTAGAAAAGCACAATCGTACTTATCCTTAAATATGTTGGCTTATGGATTGATTGTACATAGGCACAAGCGCAGATAAGTTCAAAGCACCTTGAGGACTTTACCTGCGCCAGGGTCTTAACGAGATTAGGTATTAACTTCTTTCTCTATAATTTGGTACCTTGAACTCATGAATTGGAGATATTATAAATATGAATAACTAAAAACTTAAGTACCCAGAGTTGTATTACACTTATATGCAATGATTGTTATCTACACTTCGATATAGAACATGCCTTCTACGACTGGGTTTATATTATTGACGGGGGCATATTAAAA
The DNA here is from genome assembly GCA_021365295.1 of Tricladium varicosporioides. NCBI lineage: Eukaryota > Fungi > Ascomycota > Leotiomycetes > Helotiales > Tricladiaceae > Tricladium > Tricladium varicosporioides. The sequence continues at coordinate 670,605 of JAJTIW010000025.1, forward strand.
TTCTTCTGCGAGTATTGAGATTAGGGTTGTTGTGATAGATTTATTTTATCATACAACCACTATGGTGCTGCACTCTTTCTCTTCAAGAATTTTGCAACACTTGATCTAAATTTTTCATCCACATCTTTAAAGCTGTTAGTGAGTTCCGGTTTAACGCCGATTGTCTCGAGCCAAAATACCACTAGATCCTATGAGTGACTTCCCTTAAATGGAAATGTATTCTTGTAATAGAAAAATGTGGCAGCCTTCTAGCTCAGCACTTTATTGTAAATTAGCAAGTTGAGACAGCGTACGAAGACCTCAGGTGAGGCCTTTCTGGGAGTCAGGGGAGACATACGACCTTCTTCTTACCCTTTTAAATAATGATAACCGATAATGAAAAGAACACAATGCTATACACCACATCGTGAATCTCCCTAATGATGGGATGGGAAGTAACTGGAGGGAGATATAGCTATTGGTATATGTTGCAACTAGGTCTGGGACCTGTTTCAAGGGTACGCTTTGGCCTAGTGCCACACCTATATTATAGGCTCTGGGAGCCCACCTGTAAAATAATAACTAGTCTTCTCCTTTACGGAATACACTCTTTTGACCCCATTTACCTGAGATTTCAACAGTATAAATAATTGGCGATAGTCACATGACCAATAACATGATGTAACTAGTTCTAATTAGGTTAGCGTGGAGGGAGCTAGAGAAGGGGCGTAAAGCTTCTACTCCTCCACAACTTAACAATCAACATTCAACCACCAAATACAAAAGAGCACGTTACGTACGATACGTGATATGCTCTGTATTATCGGTGAATCGACAATAGCGAATCGGAGGTGTACAGCTACACAGGCCATAATTTAAAGTTGGGCTGTATTTGTCAGTTAAGCTGGTTGTGCTAGAGCTTTTCGCAAGAATAAGCTAGCTAGAAGTTAGAAAAAGGTAGAAATATCTAGAGGTCGGGTCGCAACTACTTTAGATTCAATACCAACGTGTAAGTGTTGGTAGGCCATTAGACACATGTATTGATTAGTCACCATACTTGAAGACTAGGGCTTGGAGGTGTCCTACCTACTACTCGCATTCGCCAATTGGTGGTCAATATATCACTAATTTCACTAAATCGGCATACAAATATTGTCTGTACATGAAAATTTCTCTTTCTTATTCAAGGGGGTAAAGCTTTACAAAGTCGAACTAATCCCTATCCCTTTACATACTAAATAACCTGTATATTTACAGACTACCTAAAATAACACTAATATATATATATAATTCTCCGTATATTATAATGCACGTCATAATACTATTTAAGAGCTTTCTGATCCAACGGGGTGCAGCCCATTAACCGACAAAGACTGACTTTTGTGATAGGGGTTCTCTAGCATAGTGGCGTTGCGCTAGGACCTATGACGTTGATATGAACCCTGTACAACCAATCACGGCCTTGCGATCCTCGGTTTCTTGTGCGAGCTCTTTTCTCACGCACAACCTTCCCCGCACAGCATTCTCCCTCCATTCCTAGAGTATGTTTGGCAGCGCCGATGTCATGGCGTTGGTAGGCTCTGATTCTCTGGTACAAAGTGCTGCTCTCACCCCTATCCCTACCGTGGTCCTTGACTCTCGCCTTAATATTTGCCATGCGTCAGAGAGCTTCCTCACCCTCAATAATCTCACGCACGAGGATTGCAATGGTATCGGAATCTATGAGATTATCAGCACAAAAGGGCTCAAACCTGGAGTCGTATCTGTAATGAGGACAATCGACTCCGCACTGTCGACAAAGAAGGTCCACATCACGGTTGATCATGACGCTGCAGGCATTGGCGAGTGGTCCATTCGTGCCGTCCCCATCTTTAAGGGAGAGACCCTCCTCTACCTGCAATTAGAAATTCAGGAGGCGGTTGAAGAGCATGAAGGACGACAGACAATTAATGACCAACTCGACACGAATGATACGTACCGCATCCTTGTTCAAACCGTCAAAGACTACGCAATTTTCATGCTAGATACGAATGGGAATGTCAAGACCTGGAACGCAGGTGCTGCTTTGCTAAAAGGCTACACCCGTGAAGAAATCGTCGGTCGTCATTTTTCGTCCTTTTATGGGGAAGATGACCGAAAGGACAGGAAGCCAGAAAAGGAGTTGGAAATTTGTATGCGCGACGGGAAGGTAGAGGACGAATCATGGCGCTACCGCAAAGACGGGTCTCGATTTTGGGCCAATGTTATCATAACATCTGTCTACCGAAACGGTGTTCATATCGGTTTCAGCAAGGTTACCCGTGATCTGACTGAGCGCAAAGCTTCAGAGTCCAATTTGATCTCTGCATATGAAGAGGCTGCCAGGCTCAAGTCAGCATTTCTCGCCAACATGAGCCACGAGATTCGGACTCCAATGCATGGGATGCTTTCTGCCCTATCTCTGATGATGGATTCACCTCTGACCCCTGACCAACAAGAACTTGGGAGTATCATGGAGGAATCAGGTGCTGTTTTACTTCAGGTGATCAACGACATTCTAGATTATTCAAAGTTGGCATCTGGCTCCTTTTCGATCAACTCGCACATTATCAGTATTCCGGACATTATCACCTCTGTTATGCGCGGTGCTCAAACTACCGTGAAACCGGGAATTAAATTGGAGGCTACGTTAGATTCCAACCTACCTAAGTCTGTTCGGGGCGATCCGCTTCGTTTTCGTCAGACAGTTCAAAACTTAGTATCAAATGCACTAAAATTTACAGAGTCAGGATCTGTTCAAATCCATGCAATACTTACCAGTGAAGATGATACTACCTATACGATTCGAACAGAGATAGCCGATTCGGGTATCGGGATCCCTGAATCTTCTATTGGGTCGCTGTTCACACCATTCACACAGTTCGATGCATCAGCCACAAAGCGATATAAGGGGACTGGTCTAGGCCTCTCGATAAGCAAAAGCTTGGCAGAATTGATGGGTGGTGAAATTGGTTTTTACCCCAACCTGGCTGGCCATGGAAGCGTCTTTTGGTTTACAGCAAAGGTGGAAAAGGTGGCCGAAGTCATCGAAACAAAACAGACGCAGGTCAATAGGACTGACAAAGATTCAGCAGGTGCCATGGTAGTACCGATAGTGAGCTCGCCACCAATCTTGGATGATGCTAGCCGGGAAAAGAGACTACTTCTTGTAGAAGACAATCTCGTCAATCGAACGGTGATGCTCAAGTTACTTAAGCGATTCGGGTTCGATAATATCGATACCGCTGGTGATGGGGCAGAAGCTGTGCAAGCCACTTTGGATAATAATCCGCACTATGATCTTATCTTAATGGATATCAGTATGCCAGTAATGGATGGTATTCGAGCAACAATCGAGATTCGCAAAGCTGGCCTACAGGTTCCAATCATAGCCATGACAGCAAATGCGCTGAAAGGAGACGTAGATCAGTATCTAGCAAATGGTATGAGTGATTACGTCTCTAAACCTGTGGATCGGCGACTGCTTATGGAGGTCCTAATAAAGTGGCTAAAGTGATAGGGTAGCCCTTCTGTCTTTCTGTGGTTGGAAAAGCTGAATACACAATACTTTTGAAGGATATTCTGGTGCCGGCGCATATGGCGTTTTAGGATGCATTAATACCCAAGATGGAATAAGGATATACATAAAACTGTGGATTTTAAAATTTTCAGTGGTGGATTATTTGGGTGCATGAAACAGTGAGCTAGAAATCAAAATCTGTAGATGAAGAAAGAAATTAGATTTACATCTTCTTTGGGTCCTTATATGAGAGAGAAGACCTTGGTGAATAATATAAATGCTAACGCAGGATAGGTTACTGTTGGAATAATATCACGTGGTTTACCACGTGATTTATATAGCTTCCTTTATCTATTTAAACCCCATCTTCTAGCCCAACAGACGCACTTTACACCTTCACAACAGCACATATAAGATTCGCTCTATATTTGCTTGATGATACGTGAAATGCAGTCCAATCACTATAACTTAGTGAACCGACAGTTACTATATTAAGTAAAATACTAGATGATAACCCGCGTGTGGAAACCGCTTCTACCCTACGCCTCCTCCCACCTATTGTAATATTCCCAAGAAGCTCAAGGATAGCAAGATAGAGAAACTATCTAAAGTGACCTGCCAGTTACCCTCGGTAAATACCCCACAGGAATCCGTACAGTGATTAATACCAAAAATTCCTGAATACCTACTCGTATTCTCTGATGATCTTAGATGTTGACACTAGGTCCTCTTTTTCGGTGATATTTGGTGCGTTTAGTGTGAATGATCTGAAGCGGCGAGAAAGCGATGATTATGAGACGAGCGACCTCACTTAGCAGAGTAAGAAAACTGTCCGTGGCTTATTTGATGAGATTGTGCTAGTATTATCAATTAATTTTCCCTTTCTTCTCCACCGCATTCAGTTAGTAAGCTTGCTGCTCTTGCTCAGGCGCTAATCACGCTCGGCTCACGCTCGGCTCAGTCAACTCACCTGAGCTGCATGAGCAACCTGAGCAACTCACCCGAGCACCCTGAGCGCCCTGAGCACCCTGAGCAATTCACCTGAGCAAGCCTAAGCATCGTGAGTAAAATTTACTATATCGTCACGTGTTTTGACTTCTCGCTTTTTTAACCAATTGTACCTCTGTTCTCTCACATTGCTTTTGTCGGGTTTTGACAATACTCAAGGAGCCTAAACAAGTTTCCAAGGAACTCAAAGTAGATACTGTGAGGAGCTAGCTAATACTTCTTTTTTTTTAATATATATTTTTGTCACGAGTACACAAATCAGGGCACGTAGTACAGGGTAGAAAGGTCTCTTATTCGACTTTTCAAAGCTAAAGAAGAAAGAAGAGAAAGGAGATCTCTACGCGACGCGCTTATTCTTATAGTAAGACCGTACTTAGCGCCATCACGTGACGCTAGCTATGCTAACCGTAACAGTAACTTTAACAAGTATTTTAATAAAGTATCTTTGATAAGACTTGAGAACGATAGTAACTCGCTCACTTATATATTCTTATTAATACAAACCCTATGTTATACTTCTAAAGTATAGCGGCCCCGACGACCGGTCAGGACCGTGAGGATCGTTACAAGTTGCTTCAGATTAGTTCTTGGAATCTGCATTTATTAGAAAATACAATATACGATAATTATCACGGAGATCGTACCTGCTCAAGGACTAACAATAGGATCTCCTTGGGTAGTTTTTGTAGTATTTGTCTGCTTCCTTAGGTAACTTGAAGGTTTTCGATTCCTTCTCGTCTGCGGATAGTTAATTGCTTCGTCGAGTTCGAGAGGTAGGATAAGCTCGAATCGAACGAAGGCGATTCGGTTCATGTCAACCCCACGTTCTTACGCTAGCCAAGAATGGCAGAGTGTATTTCACGACTTGTCGATAAAAGCCTAGAGTGCTAAAATTAACGACTTCAGCCAATCGGATGACTAAGTGTCACCAACATAACGCGGTTTAGCGGTCTTGAATCAGGGTAAATCAAGTCTATTGGCAACAGCGTATAATCTCTTACTGTCTCTTATTGTCTTGTACTGTATCGAATAAAACTACGAAAATCTTCAGGCCACATATCGAGGACAACTAGTGAGACATGCCTGAAACACATGTGCCTGAAACACAAGTGCTATTCATTTAAGTGATTTTGTGAAAAATCTAAAGGTGAAGTGTAGGTATCTGGAGCAGTTATATAATTGGCTCGCTTCCAATACCGGCACGTGCCATATAAAATGGGCGAGTAGGAAACTCGTACAATGCCAAGCCATTAGCGAAGCGCTAAATGTGGCCTTTCAAAGTGACCCAATTCAGTAAGTACTCCAATTTCATTACTATTATTTGTCATACTGTCTGATTTTCTAGCCAAAAAACGTGCCATTTTGTCCGGCTAAAACCTGAATACTAAACGGGTTAAGAGTAGCCTTGTGTCTGAAAACGGTTCAACCATGATTTGATGGGTTCTTTGCAATATATTGATGCGCTAATAGCTATTGGAGGAAATTTAGTTATATGTTGTCAGTCAATTTATTTCTAGTTGTAGGCTATTTTAATACAGAACCGCTATTGATTTATTAATTTAATTTATATTCTAATGCCTTTTTAAAATCAACCATGGTTAAGAAAAGGACTTTTACCTTTTATCACTGCCCAAAGTATAAATATCATCAAAATCACTGGCACACAGTTTGAGAAGGTAGGAACACATATACATTGTGGAAAATAGACTTCAGCTCCTTTCTTTAAAGTAATATCTCTGTCTGGGATCTTATCACTGCAATGATACTAATAGTTGCTCTCTTCATCTGCGCACTACTATCCCGGCATACGTATGCCCACTGTAAGTAATATATCAACTCAGCTAAAAGAACTTGGTAATTAACGGCTTCGCAGATGTCTTCTCCCAACTTCTAGTAAATGGATCAACTACAGGAAACTTCACTTACATCCGGTATGTTGTACAGTATATGTTACTATATCAATCTAATTAACATATTAAAGTGATGTCGTTACTCCTAACAGCGAAGACGGTTGGGCGACGAAATATGACCCACAAATTACAAACCCTGACATGTTCACCACAAACATTACATGTGGACGTTCAGCAGAGGGTTTTGCAAAAAGTACCAAAACAGCGACAGTTCTTGCAGGTTCCCAGGTTGGATTTCGTGTCTGGGAAGTAAATGTCTGGATTGGACATGAAGGACCAGCTCAGATCTATATGTCACGTGCTCCCAATGATGATATCGAGAATTACCAAGGTGATGGGGAATGGTTTAAAATTGCATACTTAGGCCCCTCTAATGATACAAATTGGAGCGTTGAATATCAGTCTGATGTAAGTATTGACTATATCATTATTACTAAAAGTGCTTATATCTTATGTAGGTGAACTTCACAATTCCTCTAACTACGCCGCCAGGAAAGTACTTGCTCAGGATCGAGCACATCTGGCCAATGCATACAAAGGGATACGCACAGCATTATGTAAACTGCGCGCACATCAAAGTAATTGGGCCGGGTGGAGGTGAGCTTGTTCATCTTTTCGTAGCTTTATCATGTTACCCTTACAGTTTATATCATGGTTAACTACTATCTAGGAACTCCGACTGGCTTTGCAAAATTCCCTGGGACTTATACTGAAACTGATCAAGGTTAGTATCGTCTTTTCAAGAAACTAGGGTTATTTATCTAAATTGAGCTTGAGAAATTTTTACTTACCCAAATTACAGGCCTCTTGATTCCTCGTTCAATGGCTATTTCTCCTCAAAAAGGCTTGCTTAGCTATGTTCCTCCAGGACCCAAAGTTTGGACTGGAAAATTGCACTAAAATCTCACAATTCTAAAAGATGTGTGCATTTCTAGGCCTGAGGCTCGGCGATCAAGTTGCACAGAGAACCTAGAAGCGGTTGGCACAGGCATCACGTATCAAGATCATATGATGGAGTCAGGAGGTAAAGCTTGTATATTTCCTTAGATAGGATCTTCGTACTCAACTCAATTGAATATCTTATCCGGTAACTTAACCATTAATCTAGTGATCCTCCGATGCTACATTACTAGGAACATACATGTTCGGTTGTGGCAGGATAGTTGTGCTAGCACACAAGGTGGGCTGGGATCAATATTAGGTTGGCTTCTTTGGACTTGTCAGATATTACGGTGGATGAAACATACATGTAACGGGTGTTGAACATATGTATATATATTTGAGGTAGTCCGCCGGTCTGCACAAAAGAAACAATCGCTTGCTTCAACACATATCTTCACCTTTGGACATAGTTCGACCCACCTAGGTTGATTCCATTCAATTCATCTTTGCGCGCCTTCCTCAAAAGAGAACCAAAGATGTCCAAGTTATCAAGCATTCAGCCGTATCCATTTGGCCTGCTACCTCTACAAAGCCGAGCCTTCGCATGCTTCAAAGTCTTGCATCTCAGCAGCCAGACTTACTCTTCGAATCATCTCATGATTGCTTCTGCCATAAATCTCTCCATGGACTCACTAGAATTGAAAGCGATATAGACTTAGCTTATGAGCTACAGGACCAGGTAGAAAATCTTACTAGGAGAGAGGATCTAGACCTTCAGATTTGTGTCTGTGAAAAGCACGCTGTTTAGACAATTAATTTCACTTTAATATTAAATGCAATAGTAGTTGTTAATATTAGCAGTAATAATATAGAACCCCCTAAGTATATAGTATTCCAGTCGCCTAAGGGCGCGTGATATACCTCTAATCTAGTGGGCGACAAAGGCACGACAACTAAAGATATTCTCTGGCATAGACTACTGATCTCGTGAGACAAACTCGCGGAGCTAAAGGTTACTATCAAGCAGGAATATAGCAAACGAGATCTAGACTTCTTGAATCTCTCTCTAAAAAGCGATTGCCAGAAGCTTCAAAAAGGCCTCTTTGAAATTACTCAATTACTCGACGGCTTATATTTGTGACGTTGACATTTCACGTGTATCTTGGTCAGGTGATTGTCGTGCACAGGACAAGTTGAGAACGGGCCAACCTCGGACTTGAGTCTGTGCGTCAGGGGCAGTGAAGCTTGAAGAGGAGCTTGGGATTCTTCTTCTTCTTTTTCTTTTGGGGTATATTCAAAATATCCTTAGATATAGCCTATTAGTTCTAGTATAATCAGACTTATATTCGCTCCCACACGTCTCAGAGCAGTACTAGAGCTAGCGCCGTAACAGCAAGAATAATTCGTGCTTCTTGGGTTTGAATTTCCATTAGTGGTTGTTGAGAAAACGCGTGTTAAAGTTAGTAGGTAGTAAGGTGGGGGAAAATGATCGACTCGGTGATATAATCGACTCAGTAATAAACCACATTATAGCTTCTCACAAATTAAAGTAAAAGAATCGCGAAATATATCTAGTCTATTACTAATAAAGTTAACTTTAATAATATCTAATCTAGATTTATTTATTATAATATTAGACTATATCTGCGCAACTATAACATTAGCTTCTCGGGATAAAGAAGCAATATTGAGCTTTGAAAACAAATAGCGTTCTATGTCGAGATTACTCCGGGTAAATTGCGAGGCTAAACTATAAGTCACGTGCTATTTAACAGGAGGAATCAAAATATACTCTGGGAAATTCTGCGAGAGAGCAAAAATAGATTCCCGGGCAAAATTTAGTAAGGAAACTATAGTAGGACACACAGGAGGCCAAATTGGATTCCACATTATAGTGCGCAGGCTGACTCAGGGAGTGCTCAGGATGCTCAGGCTCTGCTCAGACTTGCTCAGGCTCTGCTCAGGTATGTTCAGGCTCTGATCAGGTACGCTCACCCTCGGCTCAGGTATGCTCACTCTTAGCTCAGGTTAAAGTAGCAGTTACTCACGTCCGCAGACTAAAACGGAATCAGCGAAGGGGAAAATTAATCCTGAGTCTAAAGGTATTCGGTTGTCTGACTTGAATAATGAAATAGAATGAAAAGCGTTTATGCAATAGGATATATCGCTTAGTCACCAGCTTTGCCTCCCTATATCAAGGTCGCTTTGAGTTCATTAATTACCTAAACTGAAATATCAGTAACTCTCAAGCATCTGTGGGTACTGTTAAGCGTGGGGGGCTACAGATAATAACGAAGGGCTAAGGTAGCAAATAATACTATTGTTAAACATAGTTCGAGGGGAGACTTTTATGTCAAAACCTATTGTTTATGCCCAAGGCTGAGGCGGCAAAGAAATACTAAACTAAGTCTTTATCAAACCTCACACTCATTAACAGCAATCCTAAACGACTCTGCCCTCCACCTCCCTCCCCTTCCATACATTTCTCACCCAAACGCCTCTTCATCCGCGCTCTCTTTCCGGATTCCTCCACGCGTTTCCTCCCTTCTCATCGACCCATTCTCTACCCCTAAGGGAGCAGGCTTATCAGCTAATCAGAAATACCATAATTCATTTTCTTCTATCCGATTCCATGAACATGACAGACAGTACACCTGCACTCCTCTTGTAAACTTGACATCAACCCTTGTTAACACTGAATAATATGCGTGCATAAGCTGAAGCCATAAGTCGATGTGCTTCGTCGGTCTAACTAAAGATTGGAAATTCCCTTTGGGTTCTTGGTTTGCCAGAGTTGTCCACGGCGTCGGCAAAGGCGTATAGAAACTTGCCCATTCCCTCAACAGGGTCCGCAAGAGAAGTAAGCTCGGCTTTCGGTTTCCTCTTAGTCTATTTATCTAGGCAAGACCGCTCAGGAAACCATCTATGGACGTAGTCCAATTTAATCAATAGATTCTTCCTCGCAGGGTCCTTTATGAAATTCGGCTTCTCTAGTTTGCCGCTAAGTGGTTTCACTTGATTCTAGCGAGGATGGCGGGAATTGGTTCAGTTGGACTGGAGGAGGAAATGGAGTACGGTGACGGAAGGAAATGTATTTAGTAACTGCGTAGGGTAGCAGCGGGTAACTACATCATCGACCGAGAAACACAAACTTTTGTTAGGAGGTTTGTGCCGAGACGGATGAAACCCGTTGCTAGAAAGGTAGAGCTGCTGATGTAGGAGGCGTAAAGCTCAGCCCCGGGATCCCCGATGTAGTTATAGGCTTTACCGGCGTCCCCCACCCACAGCCTTATTAGGTGCGTAAGCTCTTGTTGAGGGTTCAGCTTGTGGCCTAGTTCCTATCTTGGCTTTTTCGTCGCTGACTTAGACGCGATTATTGAGAGATGACTGATAAGCCTGTCGAGAACCAACCCTACTAGAGACATGACTAGTAGTCTATTCAATCCCACAAGCGCCACACTGCAGGCAGACTCGCGTCATCCACGCCCTACTCCATTCACTCCCTTTACTTAAATTTAAGAGTTGAATGACTTGCTCTCGGATTGAAAAGCACAATAAGCACGTCTTCAGAGGGTTTTCAGTTTGTGATTGATCTTCTGTCGGTTAGTGATCAACAACAAATAAAACCAATCTATTCACCAGTTCCTTTAATCTCCTGATTGGTTTGTCCAGTAAATAATTTCACAAACAACGTGAGAGAATAATGCTCCGACTTACTCCCACCAGCCTCTCTTTCTCCTCACTTGGGTATTTTTTGGCAGCAAGGTCAAAATCCGCAATCACAAGAGTACCAGGGATAACAGTGACCATAAGATGGAATGTAAGTTTATTTAACGCCTTCCCTTCAAACCCAGCAGTAGTAAGCTCGGGAAATTCGGGTTAGGCGACGCAAAAGCAACGAATTTCGATTTTCCTTTCGTGTTCACGAGTTCTGGAGCAGACAAAGCGGGTCAGGAGAGGGCCGGGACAGTTTGTTCGATCGTCGGTAAGTGGATAGGGGTCGCTGTTACAGATCGTTTGGGAAATTAACAGGAGGCTGTCTTCGGGGTGGGGAGGTGGTGACATGCCCAAAGCTGTTATAGATCTTTGGTATGTACTGGATATCTAGCTAACGCTGAAATTGTCACGAATATGAGGTTGGAGATTTTGGTACTGGCTGGCTTGTAATTTCACATAAGAGAGATATCAAAGAAAGTGCATCTGAAAGGGCCTTGCAAACCCTTGTAGCTTGGTAGACTGAAGTGGTACTTGTAGTTCAGCATAGAGAGAATGGTTCTATGCAATGGCGAAATGAAAACCTCCACCCCAGGAGTGCTTCTCAGCCTGCATAATGCAAGACGCACATACGACCGCTTGCAAGGGCTACACAAGTGTCAGACGGGTATGGTGACGGATTCTAATCCTGCCAAAATACAATACACACTGGAGAAGAGCCAATGCAAAGAGAATATGACGTCTAAAACAAATTTTTTTAAAAAAATTGAACAGTGGGTAATTGGGAGAAGTCACGAGCTAGGTTAAGCTAAGCTAAAAGTATTAATGAGATTAGTGCTGAAAGAACACATTTCGAATGTAACAAAAAATACTTGGCACTGTGGAATAAGCCGAAGGTGTACTTGCTTAGTACCCACGAGCTCCCAACGGTTAAAAAGTGCCAAGAGGCTAAAAATCAACGTATTTTTATTCATCAATGCAGGGTATCTTTCTTCGCCCATCTCATCATCTCCACTTGTGCTGTCACCACCCATCTCAAGCTTTTCCAGACGAATGCCGATTTCGCTTATTGAAGAAGAACTCAAGATAATTTGTGTGCATTAAACGTACATAAGACCCCATAATATGGGCAGATCAAACAAGCTACTTTCGTATGAAAGGTTTTGAAGACAGGAAATCCAACTCAGCAAATAGCTGTTGGAATCCAGAAGAATTAATGCGTTTAAAAGACGGTTCCATCAGAGAGGATCGCGATTGGGGGACATTGCGTGTTCGGTCGCGAGATTTCGGCCATTTCTCTGCCTCCCTGTTTTTACGTTAATTAATCATGTTGAATTCATAAGTTGAAGCTTACCTTCCAACTTCCTGCCTCGAGCATCTGCGGAAGTGATAAAGCCTCGCCCCCTTGTAGGCCTAAGGTGGCATTTACCTCCTCCAGCAGCAAGTCTAGAAATCCAACGGTGACAGCTCTCCACTCGACAATAACGTCATCATCCGGCCTGAACATTGGCACTACTTCCAACGTCTTCTTGCCACTTTGTTCGCTGTTCAACTTAAAGTTCTCGATACCTTTTTTGGTGTCTTCTGCTTTCAGCTCGAGAACTCCCGTGTCAATGAACAAACCACCATTTCGATATTCTGGTAGACCAGTCATCAACTCCGCGCCTGCGAAGTGAATGCTCATTAACTTTGTCATTGGCTGCATTAATGAGTAACAAAGCCACTGCGTCAGTTTATGGAAAGGAACGATGGTCTCCCAGGGTGCGCTTGCTGGCGAGGTTGGCATAGATGAAAGCGGCCAAGCATCGCCCAGCGCAGTCCCGTCAATTGCTGTTCGAGAAGAAGGCCAGATCGGAGCAAGCCCATCCATAAGCACACTCCAGAGGGTTGGGAGAAGAATAATTGGCACTGAAGATGCTTGTGTTGTTGGGTGCGAAATGAGGAAGTCTACTCAAATTAGTATTTCCAACCCATAGCATGTTTCACATACCTAGCATGTTCCCAGGTCTGCCATCCGCACCAAAGTAGGTATGGTTCATCATAGCCTCGGAAAGCTTCGTCAAGAGTTCTGTCCGGCCTTCCAAACCTGCTATTGGGTTCTCCTCTGTGACCTGCAATCCCTCCCGCATCTTATCCACTGTCAAATTCCTCAAACCTTCTCCATCGACTTGGTGTGGTTGGCTCGAGTTGCTGCTGAATGCACCGGATTTGAACATTTCCAAACTTGCAATAGCCAGTCCTTCACTACGCCGGTAAATCTTGCCACTTTCTGTACTCTTATATGACCAGGATGTTCCAGCACCCGCATCGAGCAATACCGATACGAGGAAGAGATCGAGAAGTCGACGACATCTTTCTGAAGGGTCGGAGGGCCAGCTTGCGAGAAGCTCTGCAACTCGATCTCGTCCCCCAACATTAAAATGCTGCCATCTGCCATGAGGAGGGATAGTTCCGTAGTCGGGTGCGAAGTCGCGCTGGTAGAGATCTCACATCAGCTTCTCCTCCATAGTTACACAAGAGTGGGGTAATCACCTTGATGATTGAGACGACGAATTTGGTGGTGTTTTTGAAATTATCCATGTCCACGTTGAAGTGGTTTAATTGATTCTTTCGTGCCTTCTCCAACATTGGCCTGCATCTTTCTCGTACCGCTCCAATACTTCGCAGATATCCTGCTGGGTCAACTTGTGGATCGGGAGCCTTGGGCAGAGCAACCTTAGGAATGGTGGGCGGGATCGCGAACGACATCTTGTTGTAGGGTGTGGTGGGTGATTTGAGGGAGGATTGTGAGGACATGGAATTAATTTCTCCCAGGTTTGAGGAATTCTTTCGGAGGCTGCCCGAGGTGGTTGAGCCTGATTTGTCCTTACGTGAGAAGAGCCCCATCTTTGGAGATGGTTTGGTGTCGTGGTTGGTTGTACCAGCTCCGTACTCTACGGCTGCCGTTATCGTGGAATGTTGATAAGAGACCCTGTGACGAGTGTCTCGGGCGGTGAGTAAGCTTGGAGATCGGCGACTGAGTGCCGGTCGTGGGACAGCGCACAGGTGGTTCCAGGGGTTCCAGAGGTCGTTCAGTGGTTGCGAGGGTGATCAATTGAGCTGTCGCAACACGATTTGGGGATCGAGTATATGGGAGGTTTGGTGTTGAAGGTGTCTGCAGGTTGCAGGTGTCTAAAATGAAAGGCGAGATAAAGTAATTCCGCTCGCGTCCCGGCAGTAAAAGTTTAAAGTGATGGCACGCCAACACGCCTACACGCCAACCTAGAACTGGACCTCTGGAGTGACGTGACGTTAGGTGATGTCCGCGACTGCCTCTTTAGTCTGGTCAAGAGTACCTGAGTCTTTGGTTCGGGCGAGTGTACCTGGGGATTGTGTAGGGAAGTCGGGTTCTGGGTTGATGTGGATTGGCTGTCAATCTGCAAATGTCCCTCTCCAGGCTTCAATTCGCCGTTTGCAGGCGCCTCTTCTCGCGTCTCCAGCGGAAGCAGTTCCTAAGATTCTTCAAGGGTCGTCCAGTGGTGGGTGTCTGGCGGATGGGGGTGGGAGTGGGCACTTCGATGCCTCGCGGATCCAGCCAAAGCGCTTCCCCGGTCACCAGAAAATTGGTTCGCCCTCTCCGCTTGATCAACCCGAAAAATACTCGCTGTCGCACTGGAAGTCCCTTCACTGGACGCCGCACCGCTCAGTGACCTGCTTGTGGGACGCCGGACGAGGCTATTCGCAGCAGCAACGGACTTGATCCCCAGAAGGTGTAATTGCTCTGATATTGGACAGGGACTGGGCGATAGACGGGCAAGCCCGAAATGCAGGTACGGGTCAACGGGTGCTCCGTCCAGGTAACACTCCGAGCTATCCTGGCACAAATGGCAGGTCAGCAACAGTCGTTGGGTGGGCGGAAAGCAGCCGGATTGGAGGGATGATGGTGGAGGGGGTTTTGATAGGATCTGATAACCCAGAGAAACCCAGAGGGCCAAAATGTCGACCTCAAAATACTCAAAATTGGATCAGGAAAAAGAGAAATCAAAAAGAAACACATGCGGGACAGAGCTGACTTTATGATTTCGCACAGCAGCCCATGGGCCCCCGTGCCGTACCGTCTGATTCTCCTGTCTATCCATTTCAGGGACATGAGCGCCAGTAGTGAGGTTTCTGGTCTATTCACGGTCCTGGCAGTGATCCAAGTCGTTCTCCTGGTGTGTCTGGTGCCAGTGGTGCAGAAGTCAATGACATTTTCCAGAAAAGCCGAGCGCCGTCGAGCGATTCGCAGCCAAACAGCGTCCAGGCCACGAGTCACCAAACTCACCGCAAAGCATCCGACTGACGCCTTGTGGAAACTGCTAGAGAGGCAACAACCCCTTTTTTGATGCATACAGTAGCTTGGAAAGTGTGCATATGCGAATGAGGGATATCCCACTTTAGCAGCCGCTTTGTGGGAAAGCCTTCTCAATAGTGATTTGCTTCGTGCATTGCGATATTGTCCAATGTATCGTTGCACTTGGGATTTTGAAGGATCAGGGGCAAATTTTGCCACTGCCGAGAAGTTACACAGCACTGGCTGGCACCTGCAGGACTTGGGACGAAAAGAAACTTAAAATTTGGAAAGGGTCCGGGAGCATGTGACATTGGCGCTTATTCGCGCTAAGCGCAAGAGCTAATAGGCGCGCGTGCTAGTACAGCGGCCTAGACCGCCACTTGCGCAGTAGACCCTCCAGATGCCAACGAACCTTGAGAAAGGAGCCGCCATATCAGACCCACCAGCAACCTCTACTGAACCTACGACCTTCAATGAATTTATGACCCCTCCCTATGAATACTAAATGACTAAATCTCATCATTTGCGTACTCCACGATGGATGATTTGAACGGCCTAGATTGGTCTGCAACTACCAGTGCAGCGACAACAAAAGCAACCCAAGGAACAGGAAATTATTATCCCACCTTACGGCCGACACCCTCCCCTCAGCACTCGGGTCGAACGACTCCCCTCTCCACTCAGGTATCCGGCAAGCCAAAAGCATCAGCGTTTGCCCCCCCAAAGACTGCTTCCCCAGACAGCTTTTCGAATCTTGTGTCTTTCGGCTCCTCGAAACAAAATACCCTCACTTTACAACAGCAACAAGAAAAGCTACAAGCAGAGAAGCGGAAGCAGGAAGAGGAGAAAAGAAAACAATATGAGGCACAATTTGGGCATACACAGTTCTGGGATGGGCTAGGGAGTAAAGGGCACAGTCCGAATCAGCTTGCGACTCCTACGATAACACCTCGAAGTACTACCCCCATCACGAAACCTTTAACTGCAGGCTTTGCAAGAACATCCTCTCCAGCGACGAGTGCGGCCAGTCCTGCCAATTCAGGAGACGATGATTTGTTTGCTGCCTTCAACGCGGATACTAAGGTCGACAATTCGAGTTTCTACCCGCCGCCGTCACACACAAGTAGTTTGGGCCATATACCTGGCTTTGATGGGAATAAGATTGGGGATTTGAGTCAGCCTAAGGCGTGGGAACAGCCCTCTGGTTCGTTGGTAGGTGTGGAGCTTGGTGATGACGACGACCCATTCGGACTGGGTACAATGAAACCACAAAGCTCTGCGCCTCTTCCCACAATAGCATCTGCAGATGACGATGATTTCTTGGGGGATTTGGGGAAACCTGTTGAGGAGGTGAGACGACCGAGCCCGGCGATTGAGGTGGTCCCCGTGGAACCGGAACCAGAATCGGATTCCGACGATCCATGGGATAAGGCTGTCGCAGAATTGGTTGATATGGGCTTTTCAGCGGAACAGTCGAGGCGTGCCCTGACCGAGAGTGGTTCAGGTCTTGACATTCAGGCTGCGGTTGGCTGGATTTTGAACGACGCACATCGTCAGGCAAAGCAAAAACAGAGTCGAGATTCAAGTCGAAATAATGGCCCTCCAAACGGAGAACGCCGTGAATCACCACGTGGTGGGCCAAGAGGAGAACAACGACCTTCGCGGATGCGTGATGAAGGTCGAGACGGATCCAGGTCTCGGAGAGAAGACAATCGATCGCCGAACAATGATACAGATTTATCAAAAACAGCTGCTGCTGTTGGTAGTAATCTGTTCAAAACCGCAAACTCTTTATGGAAAACGTCACAAAAGAAAGTACAGAAGGCGGTAGCAGAATTTCAACAGGATGCAGATCCAGGCCAGCCAAGGTGGATGCGGGAAGCAGCTGAAAGAGAGCATGCTGAAAGGAAAGCAGCAGCGGAGGGTCGACTCCCAAGAGAGAAAGCACCTGTCGCAGACGTCACAGACGAGGCTATGATGCTCGAATCTGGAGGTCGTCCCCCTCCTCGAAAGACTAGAGCCCCTGAACCTCGCTTCAGGGAGTCAAGCTCTTCACGTGATCAAGCTCCTACAATGCCAGAACCGCCTCCAGAAAGAGCAACATCTGCTCCAAGATGGCAGCAGTCAGTTCCAGCAGATCCCCGATCTCGGATAAGCAAACAAGCTGTTGAAGAGCAGTCTGCTCAGGCATATATCAGCCCGGCAAGGCGAAAGAAGGCTACACCTCAACCCCAGCCACAGGTAGCGCTTGAGCCAGATCTTCTTTTTTCATCTTCACCTAGCGGTCCTTCACAACCAAAACCAGCCTCTTCTCGTCTCACTCCACATGCTTCTCCAGTTCCCTCCAAACCCTCAACTCCAATACCAGTCCGTCCAAAAGCACCTCCTCGAAATATCCCTCCTCTATCACCTGCTGCCTTGGCCAAATCCAACGAACATCGCGAGACTGGGACAACTCATTTTA
Organism: Tricladium varicosporioides; assembly: GCA_021365295.1. Lineage (NCBI taxonomy): Eukaryota > Fungi > Ascomycota > Leotiomycetes > Helotiales > Tricladiaceae > Tricladium > Tricladium varicosporioides. The sequence continues at coordinate 688,412 of JAJTIW010000025.1, forward strand.
AGCGGGGTGACTATGCAGCTGCCCATCAATCATACTCCGCTTCTCTTATGTCCCTCCCATCTTCCCATCCAATAACTATTATCCTACTTTGCAATCGAGCTCTCACCTCTTTGAAAACTGGCATCCCCAAATCTGCGGTGTCAGATGCCGATACAGCACTCGATCTAATTGGCCCCGCACGTGGTGAAGATGAAGCTATTGACCTTGGGGCCGAAAAGAAAGAGATGAAGGAGTTTTATGGTAAAGCACTTATGCGTAAAGCTGAAGCACTAGAACAAATGGAAAAGTGGAAAGAAGCAGGGGAGATGTGGAAACTTTGCGTAGAAAGCGGCATCGGCGCTAGCACAGCTATCCAAGGCCGTACCCGTTGCGACAAAGCTCTCGCCCCTAAACCTATCCGAACTGTTACTCCCAAACCCGCTGTCCGACCCAAGGCCAAAGTATCAGCACTTTCCGATCTCAACGGTCAAAAAGACAGCGCAGCTGTTGAGCGGCTTCGAAAAGCTAATCAAGCTGCAGAAAAAGCAGATGATGAGAAGTTTGCATTAGCAGATAAGGTCGAGGCGAGGATTGGGAAGTGGAGGGATGGGAAAAGGGATAATTTGAGAGCGTTGATCGGGAGTCTGGATACGGTTATGTGGGAGGGAAGTGGGTGGGTGACGGTGGGGATGCATCAGTTGGTTCAGAGTAACAAGGTTAAGGTCAATTATATGAAGGCAATTGGGAAGACACATCCAGATAAGGTATGTTTATTTTGTTTCTCTTTCTAATTTACATCCCTACAATGTTGAAGGATAGAGGCTAATGAATGGTGCAGCTACCACAAGATGCAAGCACCGAAGTTCGCATGATAGCCGGTCTAGTATTCGCTACACTGAACGAGAGCTGGGATAAGTTTAAGCAGCAGAATGGCATGTAGAACGAAACTAGATACCCTTCGAGGAGTTAAGCACAAGGCTCGAATACCATATCATATCACGGCCATCAGCTATCTCATGCTCGCCTTTCACAAACCAAATACCTGGTGAATTTCATCACTTAAAAGTGACATTTGCAACATATAAACCTTGGCCCCATGTCCTTTTTGCATCATTGTGAGTGGCTAATCATAGCCTACCAGAGTACCCATGCCCTCTCTAATTTTTAGCCTACCTCTATGACTAGGCTTCAAATTTCGCTATAATCCTAAACTTTAACTAGTAGGGGTAGTATTAGGAAGTATGTCTGCACAATGGCTTTTAATTGGGTTAGGCACAAAGATGAAAATTTGAGAATTTGCTGTCATTATACATCATACTGTCGTCTTCATTCTTCAATCATCCCTAAACCCTCGTTTAGCATGCTGCTTCCTCACGGCACTGCAAACGAATATCCCTCTTATATGCTATACCTTAAATACCCTAGAGATATTTAATGGGAGAGAAGCTGTTTATCGCTGACTACGGTTACTTAAATTAGCTTATTTCTTTACCAGCAGTCCTAACATTGCGAAAAGAAAGTAGTACTTTTCTAAGGGCTTCATATGTACTCGGTCATTCCTATACACGATACTCGCACCCTAAAGACTCTTCTAATCTCTAATCCAGGGGACAAAAGTCGATAGTTAGGCTTGTACCTCTACTGCTGTGCTATTTACCTCTCACTTGCTTTACTTTGGTAGATGGGAATTTGCATAGAAATTCGCAGTACCAAATATCTAGGGACAGGCAGGGCTTACTGTTATCAAGAGAATTCCCCCATCTACCTCCTCCATATTTCATAAGCAGTTAACCACAACTCTTATACAAACACCACCTTAGCGAAATTAAACTTTTTACAACACCTGTCTGGTTGGGTATAGGTCACCGACCCTTGAATCGAAGTGAATAACACAAATCAAGTGGTATCATGACAGCAAATTCTAAGGTACAAAAAGGGGAGCCAGGATTAAAGAGGTCTGAAGAATAAGGAACTCGAGAAATTATCATGAAATCAAAGGCTCTTTTTAAGGTGGCAAATGTTTCTTTAGCGAATATAAATCAATCCCTATACTTTCTAGCACCAGATTAGAGTAGATAGTAAGGATGAAGATACCAGGCATTAACCTGGGAGCCGAGGTGTGATTTTAATGTGAAGGGGTATGATAGAGAGTTTTGATAACAGTAAGTAGGGGTAGCCTGTCAAATCATTCACCATTGTTACCATTGATTTGTAATACAAGTGCTTAAACAGTGTTAACGATACTTTTCCTAAATGTTGCTGTCATTCCCAAACTTTCATAATACTTTTCCACTTATTACTGAGAAATTCGCCATAGTTTTTTGCGCCCTTTTTTCACCCAACCGATAGCTTCATATGCTACATTACCTCAAAAATTCTTTAAGTACCAATATCTCTCGGGTCTATGCTCTTCCCTATGTGATTTTTTCTTGAAATTTAATCTTCATACACCTCCTTGAAAAGAACATAACTACTGCAGATCTTCTACTAAATGGCGGTGAGGGTACAACAGGAATTGGAATTCTTGAGATTCTCAGCTCAGCTAATGTACATTTTTACAAGGACTCGTATTTATCATGTTGAACCAGCTAGCTGCATGTACCTTTATTGCCTTTACCACCCACATTTTTTGGTGATTCTATCTAAGTGTATGTTCCCTCTTATTAGTCATTGCGGTAGATCACCAAAAGTCTAGCAGTAACGCCTTCCTTTAAGTAAAGCTTAAGGCATAATCTTCGGTTCCAATTGCTAACATATAACGTAGGTGACTGTATGAATTGAGGAAAAAAGCTAAGGAAAACTCCTGCGCTCGAAATTTCTAGGGCATTAAGAGAATGCCACTGTAGCAATATGATATGATAACCTTTCCCTAATCTTACCTCGTAGTATTGCATATCTGCGATTTTCTATAAGCTCCGGAGACTCTATGATTGAAAAGAAAATATAACCCCGGCATCCGATATCTTTGGATACATATAAAAAATCCAACCGCAGAGCTATGAAACTCCTTCTATAGTCCAAGCGTACAAGGCCACCTTCATATTTCTAGAGATGATTGGTGAAATCAACGAACGTAACAGGTGAAACAATATCGTATCCAAATATAAGACCCAGAAATTCCCCGCAACTCTTGGCGTGGAGGATCCTTCCCCCTTTCCCCATCTGCCTGATCCCCTCAATCGGAGATTTTAGCGAGCTAGAGTCCCAAGGCCCAGAACCTCGAAATAGCTACCGTCTCACTCTAATAAACACTGAGCGTCGCAGAGCCTCCGAACTTTGGATTCAATGAGCCCATGAACACAAGAGCCTAGAACACATTTGGTTGCTTCTCATACTCGGTCGCATAGCCATCCGATCCTTTCCTCTTTAAGTCCCCATCCTCATCACGATAGCTCGGTGCCGGCGAATCGGTCACATCAGCAATTTCCCCCTCTCTTGACCCAGTTGAGCTATTCGAATCAACCCTCACAATTCTCACACTCTTCCTTGGTTTCTCTAAGCGGCCTAAGCCCTCTTGGACTTTTTCGGAAATGCCAGGAGCTTTATAAATACTTCCATGCTCGCTACCGCCGCCACTAACACTCCTGCTGCTACTGTTGTGAGGAATAACACCGAATTTACGCGCACGAGAGATACCGACGGTGCGGGAAATGCGGTCGCTGAGAATGACTATGAACATTAGGATCACGACAGCAGCGACGGCCATACCGTCGTTGCGGAGGAGCTGGATGAGGATCTCGTGACACCATGCGATGCCGATGCAGATTCCCATAACTACCAATCTTGTTCCAATCCTAATATATTCCAAAAAGTCCTTTCTATGTCGTCGTACGAAGAACAGGAATAATGCAGATGTAGCGAACATGATGGCCATGGCTATAAATACATAACCCGACACGATCCAGTAAACAGAACGGTACACGTCTGCTGCTGTGGGGTTGGGGCGACCAGCAAGGAGGGAAGGGATGGTATGGTCGTTGTAGAGGTAGAGGGCGCCAAGGACTTGGTCTGAGACGTTAACTAAGGCGGAAGGCATGGCGCCTCTGAGTTCAAGGTTTACTGTTGCGTTGCAAGGAAGAGAATAGTTACTGATTTCTTGCAAGCTTTTCTTGATGGGGTCGACCATTACATTGCTTTCTAGGGTGCTGTCAAATTTGAATTTATAAATGGATGCATTGAGTGCTTTGGTGAGATCAAGCCCGCTGATTCTGGGGTCAGCACAGGTTGAGATAAGGATGGACTGAAATTTTTGGAAGTTGTGCCAGACTTCCCACGCAAGTGTTAATTGTTGAGAACCTTCTTCGATGGCAACGAATGAGAGGTGGAGCGGGTAGTGGAGAAGTGTCCATATCACCTCACGAATTGTACCCATTTTCCCGCTGTCGTCGATGTGGTGACCATTTGGGTGATTGTCAAAGTAGAGCTGCCATAAGAATATCTGAGAAGATGATAAGAATCATAATCTTGGTTGGACGATTGTGCATAACTTACCAGAATAGTAACAAGAAGTACGACTTGAATGACACTCCGTATATCAGGGCCTTCTTTACCCATCACCTTTCCCACTGTCTTCGTGGTCCCAATAACCCCCTCTCCTATCACAATCATAGATAGGAGGCCCATCCGTTCCGCCAAGTGTGTTTTCTTGAAACTCAATGGTTTCCATTTTGCTGAGATAAAGAGAACTGAAACAGCTTCAAACGCACATATTGCGTACCAAAGATAATAAATGTCATAGTCGCTGCCTGTATGAGAAGCAATAATCATCTGTGATAAGTAGGTCAGAATGAAAGTCTAAGCAAGTCAAGGATGGGTATAACTTACCGCGAGAAAAGTGATGCTGGAAATAACGAATGTCGCCACCAGAAATAATAGAGGCTTTACAAGTGTTGAGTGAGTGGCAGTAACATAAACGAGAACGGTAGAATACTGAACAGTAAAGAGAATCCTGCTTACAAACAGGACGAAACAAAGTGTCTCATATGTAATACTGTTCTCAGAACGCATTTGCGGCTCAAACTTGTACCCAACCAGTGCAAATCCCACAAATACCACAAATTGAATGCCCTTGCAAACTCGCTCGTAAAAAGAATCAACGGCAAAGCGAACATCGTGAAGTGTGACTTGAAGCCAGGTGAACCATATGATAGTGAAGAAGCCAATATATGCTCCTAAGGTGTCCATGTCAATGATCCCGTGGTAAGCAGTGAAGGTTGCGAGGTTGGCAACAAAGAACAAATCAAATGCTAATTCGATCAAACTTGCCTCTTCCCGGGGATGAAAGTAAAGATCGTCACCATTCGCGTACTTGAGTGGTGAATCTATCCATGGGAGGAGTTCGTGAGTTCGGTCTCTGAAAAGCTTTCTGGATATAAGTCAGAATTGAAATGTGAACAGTAGAAGCTTTTCATGATATGTACTTACTCTTTCGCCCCAAAAACAGAGGCTCGTTGTCGCCGGAATGACCTCCCTGTCCTAGAGAGTTTGCTGATGGAGTAAACAGATCCAGGCATCTTGGCAGCCTAGAGAGGAGCAACCGATGGAGGTGGGGAGGAGTGTAGAGAAGAGAAGTTCGTTCACAGTATGTTCAAATATTGGATTGGCCACTATTGAAGCTCTAGAAAGTCAATTTTTCTGTTTGTAAGAGCAATGGTTATGTTATTTGCATTGAGGAAGCTGGGTATATATATTTAGAGCGCTCTCGACTCGAGGCTAGACTACGGCATTTGGAGATCCTTGGCGTTATCAATCATCATCCGATGAATCAACGGTACTGGGATGAGGCTCTCGGGGAATAATTGCCTTATAGTTGTTTTTTAACTTCAGCCCCAGCCGCCCTGCAAGGAGAAGCAGGATGCGCCATTATCCTATATATGCTTCCAATATCCAATCAAACGTAGTATCACCTTCTTCCGAGTACGGAAAAGGTGGATCGTAGAGCTATTCTCATCATTATGAGACCATAGTAAGGTCATGAAATAGATATTTCAGGGTGGATTTGTTATAAAACTAATACTAGATGTCTAGTTATGATGCAACGTAAGCTGAAATCTAAGGCTGACGTTGCAACTTCTAACGAAGTTCTAGTCGAAGTCCCACATTTTGTGTTTTAGCGGTGTCTTAAATTTTCGGGGTATAATAGACCTATTGAAGGTAGTCTTTGGCCATTATCAAGTCTGTGTTTGTGCTTCTGGGCATGTGCCAGCCAATAGGACGATCGTCTGATTTCGTCTCATCTCTCATAAACTTCATCCAAAGCGGCGATCTTGGACTCTTGGTAATCTTGACTCTTTCTTGAGAAAATCAAGTTAACCGTTGATCCAATAGAAACTAAAGCTTATACCAGGTTACTGACTGTACAAGCTCTTGCATCCTTGCGATGTTTCGTCCAAATACATTCGGAAAGATCTTGATGTAGATGCGCCGGAATCTCTTCAGGATACACTGCTGCCGTATGCCCGTTGTTTCTGATGATGCCCTCACATTATGGATCAAGACTAAAGCGATTATCCACTTCCTCCTCATTATCTGATCCCGTGGTCTCGAAAATGTTTAATTTTCCGATACTTGTGATCCGCCGCCGGGGTTGGGATTTTGGAAAACCAAAGTTCTTGGCGCTGAGCTAGTGAATTATTAATGTAGCCGACGGAATAGAATAGCATCTGACCCTCCGAGCATCATCTTTTTACTTCCTTCGGTTTCTAGTAGTGTTTTGATTCAAAATATATTTCCTTATTATAATATTTCGATTGTGCATGTAGAAGTGTGGAGAATTCCTAGTCTCCCCAAGGTTCTTTAATAATCCTAAGTCTGATAAATACATCACTTATGCTATAAGTGAGCACATGATGTCGTTCTCAAGTTTAGTACAAAGAACAAAACAACAACAGTTAGTGCAGGGGGAAGCGTTCATGCATCTCAAATTGGTATTGAGGTTGTAAATCCCAGTAATGCTGAATTCAGATCAAACGCCAAGGCATTCCCCACCCTTCGATAAGTCAGTACTTCTAAGTACAAGACAGTATATCTCATAATTCCCACACGTTTCTATTAAAGAGGTCCTTGCGTGACGATAAGGGTGGCACGGATACTGGACATCCGATAGTTCCCCTGCAGCTCGCTTATTTTCCCCAGGGTCTAAGCAGCGCGTCGGAGGATATATCATCAAGAAACGGAATCTAAAACACACATTGCTAGGATTTGATAAACATTAAGTAGTTTTTAATTCTTACCACAGATCTCACTGGGGCCAGACCTCCTCGTTAGATTTAGGAAGAGATGATTTTCACCGAATACGTCCTTATATTCTTCTGGTCACACGGCCTTTTATCCTATACACAGATATCGTATCAGTTGGGTATTGAAAGCCTCGCAAAACTCCCAAAAGAAATTATCAATAACAACACCCATCTATCCGAAACCTCAGAAAATAGCCCAAATCAGGTCATCACGTTTCTACGATGGTTTCAAAGACAAGTGGTGTTATATTTTTATGATTGGGAAGAACCAAATTGTGCTCCATGACGATAAAAACTATCATGTTGCGGAAAATATTAAAATATTACAATAGATTATTCATCTAGTTTTTATTCCCACCATTCCACGGTAGTTCCGCTCACATTAGCACTAGAGAGAAAACTAAGGAGTGAATATCATTGAGATGTTCCCCCTAATACCGGCAACAAAGAAAAAACCCATATTTCTAGTTTAGGGTTCCATCAATAGCTAAAATGGTAGCGGGCTACTCTGTTGGTAATGCTATTTAGGTCTAGATAACCATCTGATCATAGATTAGTGGTCACTGCTGGGCTAGTCGGATCTCGCAGAAGTGGAGAAGTTTAAATACCATTTTAAAACATGCAATGTTCTTCAAGTAGTACTCTCATCTAGATAAACTAAAGAATATTGGTACGCTTGGGAATCTTGAGACCTTTCTTGTAATCACGCTAGCATAATTTTAATACAATTGTGGCACGTGGGACAGGGTAAATAAAGTCGCCGTCATGAAAATATTCCAATTTTGAGCTACAAGAACTCATTTATATCTTGAATTTCTGCAATATTTTCTTAACCAACACCATATCTATATATCTATTTCACAAGAGAAGCCATTACTAACCAAAAAAAACTATCCTATATCTTCTTTGAAGAGTGGCGAATTCTTTGGGGGTTGACACAACTCCAAATCACTTTGAAAGCATTAATGACGGGTAAGGTATGATATCACTACACATCATCAATATTATGAGACTGCTTAGTGATGAGGGAACTCAACTCACCTTTTATGAAATTTGTTCTACTTAGTAAGCGACTCGCATGGGCGCTTAAATGGACAAGTGTTTATTCCTTGCTACTTTACGACGGAAGCGAGAAAAACATTGAAAGAGGCCTCCCATATATGATCGCTAATTTCCGGGTTGTTACATCGTAGCCATTTGAGGTAAATCTTTGCTGTAGCTGGGCCACTGTGGCTTGGTTGTGATCCTTCTTCGCTACTCAGGTGACCTGAAACCCAAAGGCTGTGCAGAACCTAACTTATTGAGATGTTTACTATTGTGAGCACACCCTTGAATTATTTGCCACTTAGCTTATAAGAACTCTTGAGATATCTCTTATTCATTCATTAAGTGCCTTAAAAATAAGCCTGAAAGCTTAGTTTAACACGAAAACAAGAGCAAGCTACTCCACGCGGGAACCAGAGTAAGTGGATGTAATTGCTCATTATATTTTTAATTCAAATAGCTAATTTTATTCTTCAATCGAAAGATTCTTCTTTAGAGGTGGCATGAGCACAGATGGAAGTCCCAATCTTGGATCAGGATCAAATAAAGCACTAGGTCCGAGACCACAATATATACCACGAAGAATAGCATCTCCATATGGATCTATATCGTAAGTTCTACCCAGAAGAATATGGCTCACAGAATTTATGAGATGCTCTCCCTAGAAATGTCGCTTACTTCGAGCACCCTAACGAGGCTAAAACTTCCGAATCTGAAATAACCCAAAAGAGAGTGGCGTCTTGCGCTTTCACTAGTACCTCGTCAGTTTGCTACTCGATAAAAGAACACAAATTCACCTAACCTTGATCTCGCAGAAATTACGATCGCTTTATGGATCCTAAGTATTGTGCAAATGCGAATACTTACGGGGAAGAAGCCTGTGATAACATTCAGCAAACTGACGTTAGCGATTACTGCTCGTGCGATACCCGCCATGGAGCTACGGATAATTCGAGAGACTTATGGGAACTTTCACTATACGACTTTCATTGTACGGAACCATGTTCTAATTCTCCGGTTAAGGATCGACTACCTGAATCCCTTGCACAGTATGGATGCCAGGAAAAGCTTAAATCGCAGGTTCCCACCAATGCGAAGGATTACAGCTCAGTGCAGCAAAGTATCGCCCGTTCTGTCTACCAAAAATTGGCTTTTTCCAACTCGATTCGACTACTTCAGATTCTTCCGAGCGGATCAGATACAGCGATAGAGTGCTCCTTGATTGAAACAAGATTAAACGAAGGATGTGTTCAATATGAAGCATTATCATACACTTGGGGTGATGCTACAGAGACACGCATCGAAATAGCTTGTGATGGAATGCCAATACAGATTCGACGAAATCTTTACTACGCACTAAAACGTTTGCGGAAGCAAGACATCCCTCGACTGATTTGGGTGGATGCAGTATGTATTAATCAAGACAATGATGTTGAGCGAGGTGAACAGGTTAAGTTGATGGGTAATATTTACGAAAAGGCGGAGACTGTCCTCCTGTGGTTGGGTGAAGATATTCATAAGCAGGCAACTACCGCTTTCTATATCTTAAAAGGTATAGTAAAGAATTGGAAAATACGACGCCACTGGAATATGACCACTGGAGATCCTTCATGGAGGGATAAGAGCGCAAATACGCCTGGAACAAATCTTCCATCAATAGATTCGCACTCGTGGGCCTGTGTCTCCGCTCTTTTTGATTGCTCGTGGTTCTGGAGAGTCTGGGTTATTCAGGAAGTTGTATTAGCCAACAGAGCAATTCTGATTTGGGGAGAGAGTGAAATTCTGTGGCGGGAAGTTGGACTCGCAGCAGCTATCATTCGTACAAACGAATATAACGTCGTCAGGCGTCATGGATTGAGAGGTATCTACAATGCCTATCTCATGTACCGTTTGTCGCAGAGCCAGGATATGATGGAACCTCCTGCTAATCTCTCATTCCTCGACCTCTTACGACTTACACGACAGTTTGATTCAACAGATCCTCGTGATAGAATTTACTCGCTCCTGGGATTGCATACTGTTGACAACAACCCCGGTAGTGGTGCTTCTTTGATCGAGCCTGACTATACTATATCTGTTGAAGAGCTCTACCGAAAGATTGCTTTGAAAATTATTCATCTTTCTGGAAACTTGAATATGCTCTCTGGGGTTCAAAACCAACAAAACTGGATCAGCGGAGATAGGACCTTTGTTTCTTGGGTTCCTCGCTGGGATATAGCATTTTCATCAACTCTAGCTTCTTGGGATGTTGATGATGTTTCATCAGCAGCTGGGAAATGGTCCCTCGAGCGTTGTACGAAAGATATCCCGGGATCATTGATAATACAGGCAATAATGGTTGCAGAAATCACAGACGCCCTCCCAGTTATGGACGGTGAACCTAACCTCGACATTCTGGAGCATCCAAGTCTAAAATCTGGCTTGCACCATTTATGGGGCCTGACGTGTTTGTACGAAACTTTGACAGCAGGAAAGAACTGGTACGGGTCCCGAGATATTAAGCCCTATGAACATCGAGACGACCTGGTTGCCTATATCTTCTCTAATCCCATTTATAAATCTCAAAATTTCGGCTCCTACTTGCAGTTGGCCGAAACGGGAGACTCCACACGCTTCATGGAGACTTCAAGGAATGCCTGCACTCAACGTCGTTTATTCCATATTTCTGGTGACCGCCTTGGATTAGGGCCATCTTGTGCGGAACCTGGCGATGCTGTATGGGTTCTTTCTGGGAGCAAGATGCCTCTTGTTCTGCGCAAAAATGAGGGGCATTTTAGACTCATTGGAGAATGCTACATTGGTGGTATAATGAACGGAGAAGCCGTTAATGCAGCCCACTTCTCTCTTCCCCTTCGATATGATAGTCCTTTACCGTTGAAGAAGGAGTGGATAGAAATTCGTTGAGAAGGTGGCCTATACCTACTTAAGATACGTAAGTTTTAGGAGAGTAGTTGGGAGTGGTTTGGTTTTGGAGTTACAAAGCTAGCGTTTCATTATCGCCCTTTCGATGAAGTATGAGGCCATAGAGTTTGCATTAATCTATAGTCTTGGTATTCTACTGGGGTAATTCAGATCATGATAATCTCAAGTAAGATTGGTTGAAGGTGAAGATAATGGCAAGCTTTCAAATCGTGGTGCTTCAAAACTCGCTATGAGTGTAAGGTCTTACATGGGAACAGTCTATATCACACCTTACTTTCTATCCTGGTGGCTAGGTTATTATCCGTTGGGTATTTTCAGTAATTATGTTCCATTTTATCTATAGTGAGAAGTGTGCTGTATATATAGATATCGTAGGACTCAGTCTCTTGAACCACCCGTCAGTAGCTAACCTATATTCCATGAGCAGCGGGACCTTCGGAGCAACCGACCTGATCCCAGACTCATATATCCAAGATTATCACCTCACTTAAGGATGAGGTGTCTCTTCCTTTTCCTAAAAAATTAGTTTATCGGGACAGTGTTATGAGTACTTCACTGACGAAGAGCCTGTGACAGAGACAGATCAGACTGTTTAGTGATATTTTATTGCCTAGGTAACTGCCTGTTTTAGCTGGTCATGACAGAAAAGTGGTAATTATTTGACATTTTTCGATTTGCCTTATTAAGTACTGAAGTAACCCTCTTAACCTTCTGAACTAATTCACCTTTGATTTTTGCAATATCGTAACTCACATCTCCCATTTAATAGAATAGTTTCTCGGCTGGTGAAAGTACAACAACAGGTATATTGCCCTAGCCCTTTCATCGTCAACCAAAACCCGTTCTACCTGCAAAAGACTAATTCATCTACATACTCAACTTCGGGACGCTTCACTACCAATTTGCAATCGATAAGGTCTCTGGTTCCGGAATGTTCCGGGTGGCATGCGGTGCTAGCTGCAGCACTACAAACAGATGCAAAATGCTCATTGGTTCCTTGGTGTTTGCTATGTGTATGGTTTTATGAATGGTGAAGCTTTACTTGTGGTCTATTTTGTCATCAGAAGCAAGTTTGGGTAAGTTTCAATCAGAGTAGGAGGGATCTGAATGCTATTGGCCAGGCTCAAAGACTTCCAGAAAAGTTTTTTTCTCTTCCAAATTTAAGGGAGAAATAACAATGAGAGAGAAAATACTTAGCGTAAAAACTAGTATTGAATATTTCAATTACATTATTTGAGAAAGTTTAAAGCTTAGAAGGGGGCTGAACTTTTGAAGTGTTGAAGGTAAAAATCCATTTCATTTGGATGTGATTGGCGATAAATTCAGGCATTAAAATACATGTCAATATTACCTAATTATGAATGTCAAAGTTTTCATTCCTTACGCGGGAGAGAAGTGTGTGGTTTTGGTAAGCTCTACTTTCAAAGCCTTACGTTTGCTCTAGGGTCTTAATACGCCACCTTATACAAGCCTTCAACTTTCTTGCTAAGAGGTTGTAAGTGGCCTGATACAAAACCTGAAGCCAGTGACGAGAAACCAATAATAAAGCTGTGCCACCGTACCTCAAATGAAGCCTATTAATTCCTCGCACTTGCTGAGAGTAATCCATTTGGTCAACAGAGCCTCGTCCATCTCATCTAGGACTAGCGGAATATGTGGTAACCAAACCGCGAACGTCGAGTTCCACTCAGCACGTCTGTGCAACACTACTCCTATATTTTAGGGTGACTAAAATATTAACAATCCCGAAGTCAGCATTAGATATAATGAGAGAGACTTGAAAGAGGCTCTCGGCTTCCTTGTCCAGAGGGTTGGAAGCGGGGTATTCTCCTTTCTTTGCCCAGAGTGGTCAAGTCGGGCCACCCCAAGCTCCCATGCGAGTGTGTAGTTAACCTTCTTGCTTGTGGGTGTCATCTTACCACCACGTCACCAGACACTGATCGTAATCGCACACGATCAAGTCTGTTTTCTTCATCACCCATTACTTTTTGTTTGGCTTGACACGACACGGCACGTCCCGGCTGCAAATCACATTCCGAAGTCAAGTCCAGAAAGTGATGTGGAACCCCCCTAAATCAGGAGCGTGGTTCCACCACTGGCGCCACACATCACTAATGCACCAATATCAATCGCAACCTCAAAACTTCGCCCTCCGGTTCTCGAATAGGGCTTAGGAAGGGCTCACCACGCTGAGAATAATGGCTAATAGTGCGGGTAGGATGCCCTCTTTCGTGGGGATGGGCCAAAAAAATCATTTGCGGCTATCTTAAAGCGGTGTGCCCGTCTTGTAATTTCCTCTTGGTTGCAAAATTGTGCTCCCATGTTCATGGGCCAGAACTTCGCTGCTTTGTGATTCGTATATCGAGTATTGAAAGAACTATCTGATTTCCTCCTAGATCTGCATGAGTGGAAGGTTGCCCGGAATTGAAGATACGGTTAATTGCAACTAGTTTTCGCTTGTGGAGGTTTTGAGTAGATTGAAGACTCGCTGCTAACTATGGACTGGGGAGATGAGATATCCAGGTCTACTCCAGCGATGCAGACCATACGCCTCGGCGACCGCGACTTCTGGCTTACGCCCATGACGGAGAGCGAGAACAGTGCGCGCCGCGAGCGAGTATTGCGCTCTGAGCTACAGTACTTCAACGACCCAGACTTAGCCAATATGGAGGAGTTTGTCTACGACAAGCTGCCAGCGGCGAAGCGGGTGCGGTTGCTGCAGTTAAGGAGTGGTACAACACATGGTCCGGAGATATTTTGTGAGCTGATTGAGGCGGACTACGATAATAGCTTTCATATCTTGACGAGGGTTAATAATACGGAAAAAGGGGAGGAGGATAAGAAAGATGAAAAGAAGAAGAAAGAAGAGGAGAGAAGGAAGAGGAAGAGGAGGGGGGAGCAGGAACGAAAACTCACGCCAGGGGAGGAGGAAGAGGAGGAAAAGAGGAAGCAGAAGGAAGAAGATGCCAGGCTTGAGGAAGAGTGGAATCTAGTGAAGGCTAACGAGATCAAGTATGAAGCGCTGTCGTGGTGTTGGGGAATCGATCCTCCATTGTATACGGTGAAGATTGAGAAGGGAGGAAGGACGTACAAGAAAAGTGTCAGGAAGGAACTTGCGCTCGCTCTAAAGTATCTCCGCCTTCCCAACCAGACAAGGACACTTTGGATTGATGCCATCTGTATCAACCAGGAGGATCCCGAAGAACGGAATCGTCAGGTACAAATGATGTCAAGAATTTACACACGTTCAAAAGAGGTGTGCATCTGGCTAGGGCCGGACGACGACCAGAGCAAACTGGCAATCGACTTCATCCACGGCGAAATCATGGAGTTGAAGAATTTCGACATGATCTGCTCTGATAAACGGTATACCGGAAAGTGGCAGGCATTGATGGTATTGATGCAACGGGACTGGTTTTCCCGTCGCTGGGTTGTGCAGGAGATCGCCCTGGCTAGCAAAGCTAAGGTCTACTGTGGCCCAGATTCGATCCCATGGAAGGAGTTTGCAGTCGCCGTGGAACTTTTCGTAGAGGTCGAAACGGCTACGCACCGTCTTTCGGAAGTGATGCAGAAGGATGAAAAGTATCAACATGTGCCTGCCTATTTCGAGTATGTCTCAGAACTGGGGGCAAGTCTTTTGGTTCAAGCGACGGGTAAAGTGTTTCGAGCGCAGAGAACACCTCTAGATGACGGGCCGGGGGAAATTCAAACCTTCAAAGAGCTCCTGAAAATCACCCGGAGTGTCAACACTATTGATCCATTGGACAGGAGAAGCTTGCTCAGTCTTGAGTACTTAGTATCAACCATGTTCATATTCAAGGCCACAGAGCCACGAGATGCGATTTATTCCTTGCTGGCCGTTGCACGGGATGCAGCTCCCCTTGCAAAACCAACTTTGGAAAACCAGGACAAGTCGTTTTTGATCATGTCACTATTCGACCAGTTTCTAGACGAGAAACCGTTCATGGTAGACTATAGCCGACCATATTCTGACGTTTGTAGAGACTTTGTCGAATTCGTCATTAGATGCAAAGCGAAACTGGATCCGGTGCAGGCCCTAGATATCCTTTGCCGTCCATGGGCTTTGGAGTCTCAAGGGGGGGCTTCAATTCGTCTAGCACAGAAGTCGACTGCCCATTCGAACCGGGAGAAAAAAGAGGGTCAATGGTTGATCAAAAGAGATAGATTGAAGCCCTGGAAGAAACGTCGAGGTACTGTCAGAAAGGATGGAACAAAATTTATATACGATTGGGAAGACACCAAGGATGCCAAAACGAAAATATTGGTGCCTCAGGAGGATGACTTCGATAAGGGAGATTTTGGAGGCGATATCGAAAAGTATTGGGGAGACCTTGATCCAAAAAAGAACTGGAAAGAAATTAACAGAAATAAAGTATATGAAGATGGTTGGAAATTGCCCGGCGGTTTTGATAAGGTTATGGAGCACTTGGAAGTCAAACCACCGAAAGGCGAAAACGATGACGCCAATGGGGCGTGGAAGAGGCAGCAAAAATATGAAACCAAAGATATAACCTTGCCCAACTGGATAGCTCGAGCTCTGAACGCCCCATTCAGCCTTTACCAACACCCTGGAATGCATATCTTAAAGACTGGCCGAGCAAATGCTGACCCCCTGGTTGGGCAGCCTCAGGATGGGCACAGGAATTACAGCGCTGCAAAAACAAAGGAGATCGAGCTCAAGTTCCTGAAATTTAGAAAGCGGCCAAAACTTGGGCATTATAGTATCTATGTCACAGGTTTTGTATTGGACACAGTGGACGAAGTGAGAGATGCGTCTCAAGGGGGCAACATACCTAAATCATGGCTTGATTTGGGAGAGTGGGTTGATTACAAACAAGATCCACCAGATCGACTCTGGCGAACTCTAGTAGCAGACCGAGGGCGGGACAATCGTAATCCTCCATATTATTATGCCAGGGCGTGCAAAGAGTCGGTTCATAAAGGCGGTATCACGAGTGGCCGGGTCAACACCACGGCACTTATCAACAATGAACGGAACTCTATCGTAGCTGAGTTTTGCCGACGAGTGCACGCCGTCATTTGGAACCGGTCCCTCTTTAGAACCGAGAGTGGGAAATTGGGGCTTGCAAGCAAAGTGCAAAAGGGCGATAAGGTGTGCATTCTCTACGGCTGCACGGTGCCGGTCATCCTGAGGCAGTATGACAAGAAACCCGGAGCTATTGAAGCTGAAAGCTTCGAGGACCAAATTGAAGCGTTGAAGTCTTGCTATGTGAAGATGGTGGACAGGCGCGAGCGCAAAGCTAGGGCATTAGGGAAAATGAAGGACTATGATCAAGAAGAATGGGAAGAATTGAGAGCTGCGAAAGACAAAGCCAATCGTGTGTTGTACGTAGAGAGATGTGCAAAAGAAGCCGCAGGCGCGGCCGGAGAAGTGGAAAGGACAAAGCTCGAAGCTGAAGGGCTGATGCAGGAAGAGACGCAGGAGGCGGATTATGCGGAGCAAGAAGCAGAGAAGGTGGGGGGAAAGGCAGCCATAGCGAAGCAAAAAACAGAGGACAAGCAAAAGGCTGAAGAAAGCAGGCAAAGGAAAGTAGTTGAGGATGGAGGAGGTCGAGTAGACGAAGGGGCGAGTCTACTTCCGGAGCAGCAGATGAGTATATCAGCCGAGGACCGCATAAGCATAGCGCCAGAGGGCACAACTGGAGCAAATGAGGAAGAGGCAAGTAATGAAAAGGACGAAGTGCCAAATGAGAAGGTTTTCTACGAGTTCAATGGCGAAGCCTATATTCATGGAATGATGGACGGGGAAGCTCTGCCAGAAAAGTTCTATAAGAGAATACCAGATCGAGTGTTTGAGTTGAGATGAGATAAGCATGAGTCACAAGCAACATGGAGGAACGTTACGAACCATAATACTCACATGAGCTTCAGCCTTTGGAGTGATGAAAATAGGGATTCGGAGTAGAAGAAAGATATATGGGAGCTGGTAGAAGTAAGCTCTGTGCCTCGCATCTGTTTGGCTGTATAACTCAACTCTGAGGGAGGTGCTTAAAATGGTTGAGAAGCTTCGTATAGATATGTGTTTTAATCTCAATCTTGTCGTCATACTCGTCCCTCTCGAGCTCCGCGAAGCATGCCACATCGTGCGGCTGGTGGCCAATGAACAGGTCCCGCAATGAACACATGCGCCTGCACCACCCGTTGAAGAAGCTGAACGCTACCTGATCCATGGTGCTCCTATTTGGTACAACAACGGTTCTCTCCATAAATAGATGGCAAATGGATATCCGAAAAACTTTTATCCCTCCAATCTAGTGGATGAAAGGGTTAATCCTTATCTACATCTATCTATCTATATAGATTTTTTAATATTACCAATCTAATCTGTTGGGCATTTTCAGAGATGATGTTCCATTCTATCTACAGTGAGAGGTGTACTATATATGTGTGTCGTAGGGCTCAAGTCTCTTGAACTGTAGGTCAGTAGCTGAATCCATGGGAGCCTCTGAATATCCTGAATAGCTGAACCTTCAGAGTCACCGACTTGATCCTAGACCCATATGTCCAACATAATCCAACGGATATAGTGTTGTTGATTCTAATTTTGGTCAGTGCCATATACATGCTAGAGGTCTTAGTACACATATAATCCCCGACTTCTACACCTTTTTTTCTTTATTCTTTTCTCTTATATTATTATTCCTTAATATTTTAATACTTAAGTTATCATGATGTTTCAAGACTCAAACCATAATATGTACAATGCGAGTGATGATAATGCAGTATCGCAAATCTCTTTGACACCATCTGGCGCTAGCCCCCTTTTAAATCCCTTGTAACTTACAATCACAACAATCACTTTCTTATGATTGCAATATACGTCAATCAGGTAGACTCCAGAGACTTTCTACGAACTCATTGACTCGATGGTACATGCCACCTGGAATCACGATCGATACTCTTATGCTCTAATTTCCTCTGTATCCCCCGAATATTTATCCTACTCATGATCCTACTGCTTATCTTGGTTCTATCGCAAGTTGCAGTCAGTCAACCTCACCTACCTCCTCCTTTCCTGCTATATACTCTCACGAACCAATCTCACAAGTTAGTGGTACATTCACAGAACCTAGAATACGTGATTGGCCTTGAAAGAGAACTAAAGCTCTTGTTTATTAGGTTTGGAGGCATGAACACTTTAAGGTTCTCGGTGGTGTAGACCATTGGATATGCAACCACTATGAGCCCCCTGGGTCTGAGCACGCTGATGAGACAGCAGGATCATCCTTAGGGAATCCTCTTCCAGCCCTCACTGATTGATTATAGTTTCCATGTTGTCGAAGTATAAATCTTGCTGTTGCGTCTTTGTCTCAAATACAGCTACCTCTTTGAACCTATTAAAATATCGTGATGGTATCCATTCCTGCTCTCCTATTGAAATTATTAAGAGTCCCTGCCAGAACCGATTTAGATCTTCTTTACATTAGAAAAACTGTGCGCAAGCTGAAGGCCATGTCTTTTTCGTTCCCTTGATTTCAGCATTATCAATCTAAGACCGGGATTAATGCACTGCACCTCACTGACAAGTTAACCCCGTGGCCCCGGTAGCAGGTTTTGATCTTCGATTCTTTGTCGCACACTTGTTTCTCGGTAAAGCGAATGTAAGTTTGAGAAGGCAGGCCATATATGTCTGTGCCCGGGCAGGGTTGATGCTTCCCGTCTCCTTCGTACTGGTTTGCTGTTAAAATCTATACCGACAGTTCGGTTCAAACTGTTCTGCTACATCAAATTCTGCAAGGGCTGGTGAAATCAGAATGGTATCAATGTGGTTCGCCCCACGAAAAAGTGATTTTGCTCCGCCAGACCGGAATTCCAATTGAACAATGTTCCAGCCTTTCCATTGTTGGGATTTCATGCATATTATTCGAAATTTCTGTTGTTTTGTAATGTCGCAATACGCGCGGAGTGACCTGTTTTGGTATTTGCTGAAATGTGATCTTTGATGGCTGAGCCCCCATCGTCTTGAAAAACACTTAGTCGTCCGCAAATTATTGATTGTACGAGAAATATTTCTAAGATTTCTTCCCCCTAGTGTATATCATAGTTGTTTTAGTTGCCCTTCTTGTAGAAGGCCACAAAATTTGTTGCTAGCTATCGGCCAGTCTTCCTATTCAGGCCTACCAAGTGCACCATGGCGCCCATCAAATGGGATGCATATCGAAGTCTCAATATCACTAGCCGAGACAGCGGCGGCACGACATGTGTTGGAGAGAACAAATATGGAAAGCGATGTCGGTGGGACATTTCAGACAGTAAATTCTCCCAAATATGCTCTATACTGGACGAATTCGAGACCCAACCACCTACAAACGCAATATCTTCACTAGAACGTCTTGCTCAATTGAGTCTTTGTGAAAAATACCATCAATGGCAAGCCTTCAACAAGATCAATAAATGGGAAGTGGCTATTCAGGAAGCAACGCAATTCTACGAGAGTGGTAAACGTCTTAAGGAGAAGAATCAAGAACTGAAAGAGATGTTGCAAAAGGAAAGGTCAGAGAAAGACGAGTTAAGACGAAAATTCAAAGCAGAAATATCAAGAAAGAATCAGGAATCAAATTTAATAGGTTCAATGGAGATGAAGGTGTCCTCGTTAAGAGCGAAACTCAAACAAGCAGAGACAGAAACGAGATTTAGCAATGGAGTCGCACAGAAAATGTCAGAGGACTACGGTAAATGCGTAGCTGAAACAGAGGAGCACATTTCCATATTTTGAGCTGAGTGGAATGATGAACGCCAGAATATGATGGCAACGCTAGAGAAGGAAGCACAGTCAAGTCATTCAATACGTTCGGAATTGAAGAAGTTAAAGGCGAGCGAGATCATCCTTGTCAATCAGGTCTCTGAGTTGACCTCACAACTTGAGCTCAAAATTCAGGCAAACGACGCACTACAGTTAGAGTTAACTCAAATAAAAAATGAACGAGACTTAGCTTTGTCACAGAATGATGAGGTTAAGTCTCAGCTCGAAATTGCGACAGAGAAGACCGAGCGAATTAGACTCAGCTTGCAGGAAGCTGAAGTAGCCAGGGATATGTTGTCTGAAGAAGAACAACGCTTTCGTGCACGGCTGAATTTCGAAGATCGGAATTTCAAGGCTATCAGGGACGCAAAGTCTCAGCTTGAGGAGAAGTGTACAGGGTTTATTCAAGAAATGGGGGCACTGAATGCGCAACTATCGTCTGAACGGCACCATGCTGTAGAGCTACGCCAATCTTTGCAGACGGCTACAGACAATCTCTCGCGTACCCATAAGCAACTCAAAACGGCCAAGGAAGACCTTTCTCACAAAAAAAGTGAACTGGAAATGCTTCAGGTCGAATTTACCAAGGCTCGAAATGATTCTGAAGAGGAACGCCAGAAATTGGGCATGAATCAAGCAGCAACCCTTGCTCGTATAGATGAATTGACACAGGAAATTGAATACGCCAAGCTTCATCCATTCAAGACCTTTTTTTTGAACCTGTTCGAAGTCACTGTTGCTTGTATGAAGTCAGTGTTTGCGTGCTTTGGCAAGTCGAGGATACGGGAAGTACTCAATCGCCCAGCCATGGAAGAGAACACTGAGCTGGATAGTCATGTCTAGCAGGATATTCGCAGATAGTTTCACTAAACTGAGGGGTTGAAAATGCCACTGTGTTTTTCAAGGATATCTGGTTGCTATTTTACTGGCGCTAGCTAGCTTTGGAGTTATTTTGCAAGTACTTATGATCAATTTTACTTATGACAATAGTTGGCCTGCCACAACTGCATTTATTAGGTTTACCCTTATTGAATGGTCGGTTTGTACAATCATTCATTGTACCCGTAAGAATGGTTTACAACATGACTGGTTCGTAAACCAAGAGCACCACTATTTGACCCAAAAAGATAACGTCTATTTCGACGGACCACATCGAAGGAAATTGCCACCTACACATTCCAAACATCTAGCAACGTTAAGCGACGCAGCCACACAGTGTTCATTGGATATCATGAAAACACTATCATTGACTCGGAGGATAATCAAGTAAGAGAACAAACCAAGCATCGAGCAAAACAAATTTAAGAAAAATACTTTGTTAAGGAAAAACAAGGGATGTTAGAGGTTGTCCTTGGAGTCTGAGAGATTAGCTCGACCCAAAACTGAAATCACTTATCGCAATGTCGGACAAGACTATGGGCCCTAAGCTTGAGGTCACTACAAGCCCCTTGGATCAATTTTCGGAATTCTTAGAAGAGAGGCTAAAGAAACGAGTACCACGCGCATGTTGCCCAGGAAAACGTGGCGTAGATTTGTACGCTGATAGCTTTGGTACTTCTAATAACAGTATCAACGTAGGAATACTGGATGGAATCAGGTGCCAATGTTTAAAGAGTGTCTAGTTTGGGATCTCCATGAATTAATCCGGTCCCCTTTGATATTATTGTGTAGAGTTGGCAATATTCACAAGATAAAAGCAAATAAAATCAAAAAATGATAGGTGATAATTACTTGACATTTTTTGATTTGCCTTAAGTAGTGAAATAACCCCCTTAGCCTTGTGAACCAAAGTCACCCTTGATTTTTGCATCACTCTAGCTTACATCTTCGATTTAATGGAATGCTTTCTCAATTGGTGCAAGTGAAATAACTAATGTACCCCTTTATTCCTTTCATTGCCAACTAAAGCTCGTTCTGCCTCGAAAGACGAATTTATTTGCGTGCTCAAATTTGTGACGCTTCACTGCCAATGTACAACCAATAAGGCCCCTAGTTCCGAAATCCTCGGGGTGACATGCGGTGCTGGGCGCCGTACTACAAGCTGAGGCCAAAGGCTCTCGATATGTGCCTCAACCCAAATCGAAAATTTATCAAGCGGGTCAAGGAAACTATAATAGTTTCCTATATGGAGTGACTAACATGATTCAGTAATCCTTCTAAATTATTGTCTATTGTGATTAGCATTATACTCTGTGTCAATCTGGGCCTCTCCAGAATATTGAGTGCATAAGTCTGGGATCAAGTTGGTGGCTCCGAAAGTTCAGCTGATCTGGGAATATAGGCTAGTTACTGACATCTGGCCAAGGGGACCTATGACTCATGTATATAGCATATTTTGCACAGTAGATATAATGGAAAACCACTGAAAATATCCAACACAAAGTTAACTTTCATTTTGGTCCGTAGCGGTCGCTGCTCTAGCCTGTGCCGAGTCCTAAGCCCTGAGCCCGTTAAATAATCAACTGGATCATGCTCACGGGAGACAGGAAGAATATGAAGAACGTTGGCTACACGTCAGAAAGATGAAAGAAGTGTTCGATCTGGACATGGCTGGTTTATAGATCAAGGGGGTTTATGGTGATGATTTAGGGGCAAATAGGTTAGGACAACAAGTCACCTCTTGTCTCCCTTGAGAAGCTGCCCAGCTGGAAGGGTATCTATTCAAGGGCATATTTAGAGTAGGCCTTTAAACCTAGAGTCTCCCCATTCTTTAACATGCCTAGGCCGGAGTGTATCCTTTCAGAAGACAGGAGCATGACCTATAAGAAAAAGGCAAATTTACTCTGGCTAGAGCACGGGACTCACGGGTTTAACTAGCCGCCCTCCTCACCAGATTCAAACCTAATTTATGTATACTTCCGTGATATTTTGATAAATTACACGACGCTTTAATCCTTTAATAGTTAAGTGACTAGGATGGGTTTTGCCCTTATTTCATTTAATATTAATATTTTTAGTTGTAGGAGTTATGGGTAATTCTCTAAGCATCACCTCGCTTAAGCTATAGTGCGGAGCAGTATAGGTTATTGGCAATAGTGAGGTTTGTTACTATGTTAGGTTTCAGGGCCTTGAATATTAGCAATACTCAACCAAATCAAATATTAGGAACACTTCTTTGGATGTATTGAGATCTGAGAGCAGAGGAAGGTTAACTTGGCCAAAAAGATAAACGTATATTGAACTTGATGTCGAATTAAGTTACTGGGCTAGGTGATTGAAATGGGTTACGTATATGCGAATATGGCCAAGCTGCTATGTATTAGAGATTTTCGGGCTCGCAAATTTGTTTGCAAGTCTTAAATCTCTTTTCGGTTGTGAAAAAGAAGATTCTGTCTGGTCTAACATCAATCGCCATTAACGATGTATGTGGGATCAGCGAGATGGTGAAATGAGCAGGTTAGATAACCTAAAGAACGGCGGGCTAGATCAAACCCTTACTGAATTAATAGCAGCCAGTTCCGCCGGTCAACATTAAAGACGAAATGCAAGCATGAATCTTGATATGCATAGCAATCGCAGATGAGAAAATTATGGTGAATGTACACGACCACTACCATTACAGGATATATGCGTTGTACTAATACAGTAAACTATATTAGTGAGTCTTGAACTGACTCTCTTTGTCGAGCCAAGTCCCGAAGTCCTTCAACTCCGGATTGATCTTTCTCAACTCAGAAATGTTCGCTCCGTAACCAACATCCCGGAACCACTTAAACATATAGCCTAGATCTTTGACCATCCAATTGATCATCACTGCAAGGAATGTAAATGTAGTTGGCAAAGCCTGACCCGTCCTCTCCTTGAATATTTTCTTGAACTGATCATATGTTAATTCATCACCAGCCAAAGAGAGCTTCTTGTTCTCGAATTCTTTGGGCTTCAAGAAGGCTTCAGCAGCAAATACACCGATATCGCTAGCTGCGATCAGTTGTAGTGTTTGATTCTTTAGTGTTATCTCCCAGCTCGTAGAAAAGACTTTGCCGACGAACCCGGGAACAAGGTTTTCGAAGAAAGCAACTGGTCTAAGAACAGTCCATTTCATCCCGCCTGTTTTTGTTTTCTCGAAAAGGTATTGTTCGACGTTGTATTTACTGATGAAATGTGGAACATTTGTTGGATCGGTATCAGACTTTGAGCCACCACGATCTACGGAAGAGTAGACAAAATGCTTCACACCATTCTGGACTGATGCGTCGATTAAAGCTTTACCTTGTCGTTCTTCGCTCTCGGGATTTGCCGAGCCTCCTAGAGCAGCCTTGTAACAATGAGTTTGAGCACATATGTAGAGATGATATTACTGACTTGTACACTGTAGACGCCCCATATCGGTACATGCGAAGCTTGTCTAGCCTTCTGGAAAATATCATTGGGGTTATCGAGATTCCCGACAATGAGCTTGATTTGCGATGATTTCTTGAGGAGGTTTTGAGCAGAACGCGATTGGGCATTTCGAGTAACAGCGAAGATCTCCAAATCAGCTTTGGCACGAAGCAATGCATTCACAACAGCTCCTCCCTGTTTGCCAGTCGCTCCAGTGATCAGCAGGGCCCGAGACATTGTGCTAATGATTAATGATTGATGGACTGAAAGCTTTTAAATGGAGAATTGCTCTGACTTGGTAAGAGGACAAGAAGGAAAATAAGGTACTTGACAACAAAGGGCCGAAATTAAGCAGGGGTTAACATCTCGGGCACTGTATAAAATTTAGCGGTTCTAAATAGAGCTTAGAAGCCACCGGACTCTTTGCTTTCGGCACTGAAAAGCAATATAAACAGTCGGGTTCGGAGCTAAAGAGCACCGGAAACGGGAAACCGCTACGGGCTCGGAGCCAATAAGTACCGGAAGTGGTCGGAGTCGGAAGCAAAGGGTCTATACTCCCCGGATTTGTCATTATATTTGCTCATGATGGCCAGTTTACGGATACACACAGGCCATGAAAGGGGAAAGGGACTTCATCCACACCTCGGGTAAGAGATCTCGAGGGTAGTCTCTCTTTCGCACAAGTAAACAAGCTGCAATATGATGATGAATTTGTTAGTTATTAATCGATGCCTTAGGCCATAAATCGATGGACCTTAGAGCTTCATTAGTGGGTCGTTGTCATTGCCATAAAGCTAGTTCAGCTCTGTCCTGTCCTAGGAATAGTTTCGTCATTTTTGCTGACAATTAACTATCATATAAATATATTATATTATTAGAGCAATGCAAGAATCCATCGGCGATTCTAATCAGACCCAAAGTTCGCGGCAAGCCGAGCATACGACATATCATGAGAGTCAGAGACGCCCGAATCGATTGCGAGCTTGCATAGCTTGTCGCAACACGAAGACGAGATGCATTCCCTTAGAAAGTCGAAGTGTTTGCAAGTCGTGCTACCAACATTCTCGGGAATGTGTTATGCCAGGACCCATAAAGCCACGTACGAAAGCTCGACCCAGACTCCTTGAGCTTGAGAGAAAGGTTCAACTTCTAACGGAAGCTTTGACAATCAAAGACACTTTGCACCAAAACAATTTGCATGAGGGAAGCAGCTCCGATGACGTCTCAAGTCCATTCAGGAGAAATGGCGATATTGACGCTTGTGATATGTCACGCCGGTCGCACCCTCCTAATGCGATAGGAGTACTTCATTCTTCCCCTAAGGATACCGTATTATGGTGGAACACTGAAAGTTCACAAGTTTCGGTGCTCTTTAATCACTGGGCTCTGAAAATTCGTCCACTCCTACCACTAGTTGGCCCGCTGGGTGATAATCTACATCTCCTTCGATCAACCAAACCGTTGCTCTTTATTAGTGTTCTCACCGTCGCAAGCTTATCAGCCTTTCCAGCGACATCATCTCAACTTATGAAGCACCTAAATGAGGAGATTGCTCGTCACATATATGTCAATGGGGATCAGTCAGTCGATCTAGTGCAGGCACTTCTTCTTTCATCACACTACTTTGCGCCGCTGGGAAAGTCAACGAATTTCGCGTTCATTCAGCATGCTTATACCGCAAGTAGCATTTCATTCGATATCGGTCTTAACAGACAAGCTAGATCATCGTCAGGTCTTGCTGATGTAGAACAGGCAGAGGCGGCGCGCACATGGCTGTCAGTATACTACACAATGTCAATGTAAGTATATTTTTATTTACAGCGCTTCAAGAAATCCTGGTGCGTTGGAATCTAACTCGGAGAAGTTCAGCAACACTACTTCGGCGACAACGACTTGTTTTTGACGGCATGGAGACTACAGCAATCATGGCAGAATTGCTCGAAAATCCGAGTGTAACTGCTTCTGATAGGACTCTTTGCAGTCTGGTCCGTCTTCAAACAATAGTTGAAGACACTTCTATGACTATGGGGCAAATCTCCTGTGACAGAGAAATAGAGTTTGATAAGCCGAGTACCCAGTATCATTTGATAGCTCTTCGTCAGAGGCTTGACCAGTGGAAGGAGTCTATATCGGAGGAACTAGAATCTTGTAAGCATTTTTACCTAATATTAAACTAAGCTCATGCTATCGCAGCCTTCATGAGCCACGCGTACCACTCAGCAAAACTCTATCTCCACCAAATTGCAATAAGAGCATATATCCGCAAAATTTTCTCACCAAGTAGAGAGCCTCTCGGTGTAATCCACGATCCCAACCTCTCATTATCTACCATGCACATTGACGCGCTGGGCATCTGTTTAGAGTCGAGCCAGAAAGTATTTTATGCTTTCACTTGCTTGGACTCGGCGACCCTACGATGCCTCCCATCTTTTTATCTTGTGTGGACTCTTTTTGCTGCAGTATGTATAGTTAAAATAGCTCCTTATGTTGAACATCAACAAAATTTACGGTCATCTCGCACCACTGTAGAACGGGGTATCTACGGGCTCCATTCTATCACGCAGCTCCTCGACAGTGCGGTACAGAAATTGGGAATAGGTTGTGAAAATGACTACATGTCCCATGGGAAGCTGTTTCTCACTGCATTCCAAAAGCTAAGAACCTGGTATTTGGAAAAGTCAACAATATGTTTAAACGCTCGACAAGGTGAACATGGGGCCGGCAATAGGGTCCACAATCTGCTAGCACATGAGCCAGGCAGCATATCGCAGTCTTCAGGTGAAAGTTATACCTCAAGTGGCACTGTAGCTAGGCCTAAAGTAGTACCACCTCTTGGAAACGATACCATGAATCAAAAAAACATACCTGTACAAGGCCCTCGGCAGGAAGTGGACACATCGATGACTAATGATATCTGGCAGTCGGGTTTTCCTGTTGCACCAAACCACTTTGACTTTCCGATCGAGGCAAGCCGACATGACAACACATTTAGCCCAGTCGTCGATCCCAATTCGGGTGGGCCATTTCTAAATTCCGAAACCCAGCTTGATGAGTCTATGTTCACCTTGAATGAACAATGGCTGAGAACTCTGCTTGGGCTAGATGAAGGGCTATGAGGGACATTTAGGATGAAATAGTAACACAAACAGAACCAATATATTGCAAACTAATTCACAAGACTTATGGGATGATTGACGTTGCTCAAAACTACATTAACTGGCCGGATGATGCGAGGAACCCTGCCTGGCGAGCTTAATTCCAGTAAGGAAAGATGGCTAGTGTAAGAGTCTAGCATAGGAGCAGCGGGTATCACGCTGTATCTTCTAAACTGATGGTGGGGTTATCATCATCTCACCTAAGCTTAAGCTCTTTCTCTCCTACCTTAGAGATTAGTTTATGGAGATAATACTATGGATACTTCACCGGCGAAGAGCCTAAAACATACTACCAAGTTTTAGTGATATTCGATTGCCTAAGTAAACGTGGGTTTTAGCTGGTACCTAACGAAGAATTTGGCGTATGCATTAAAGTTCTGACTGGATCCCAAAAACCGTCCAAATACATATACGCCTAATACTAATTCAAGCACGAGTTGGGCACGGATACAGGCAAACACAGATTTCCCGGGGTGAATGAAGGATGGGTAGTACCCAGGAAATAGTTTTCGAGTTCGGGCCCTTGCTTCATCCAGAAAACCTATGGGTATCTGGTTAAACCCGGGTTTTATACTTACCTGTACATTAAATCATGCTAGAATATTATACAAGAAATTCTCCACAGGTCAAGTACTCATCCATGGATCTTCTAGATTAGACCCGTATTACCCATGACTGACTCTGTTCAAAATTGGACTCAACTCTGAATATTTCACAAGGGCGGATGAATGGATCGAATATCTTATGACACCCTGATTTTAACAAGCATTATGCATACAAACTGAGAGACAGCAATTTTAACGAAGTTAAATTCCAATATTCATTTTTTTGTTAAGTCTTTGAAGCTACTAATAGTCTGGATTTGTAAGCAACTTGTCTTCTCCTAGGCCAGAATCTTGAGATTCCTACTTTTCCGTTTGAAGTTTTTCAGTTCTCTCGGGTGTACCATGTGAGTTATTTGCCCGTGGTCTCATTTATACGTTTTGACCTATGACAGAGTAAGTACCGGCCAGATGCTCTAATGGAGTTGCCTTCATGAAGGCTTCCCAATCAACTGGCTTGACCTGGGGGTACTTGGCGTTATCGAGCTCAGGTCCAATGAGGGTCTGGCCATTAAGGACATAGTATTGGAAGAATCTAGGGGTGAGAGGCTTATTAGCGCGTGCTAGATAGGTCGGGTCACAATATCATCAACCTACAGGAAGAGATAGGCAAAAAAATTATGTGGCTCAGTGCTGCGGAGGCTGTGCATGCGCTTGTATAGGTCATCTACGGTGCCCAAGCACTCAAGGGTTGGCTTGACACCATATACCTTCTCAAAGGATGCAGCTATTTCACGAAAGGTCGACCGCCCACCAACGACTGTTCACATATGGTCAGTACAACTATCTGGCAAACCGCAGGCTCGGGGTACCTGCACTTTTGGATGCCGACAGCACCCTTGTCAAGGCAGATGGAGGCCGTAAACTCAGCGGCGTTCTCATAAGTGGTTCCTTCCCACATTTCATAGCCAGTGCCCCAGTACTTGAAGGTGGTGGTAGTCGGGTCCCAGATGTTGAACGGAGGGCTGAACCAGGGATCCATGAATCCACCAACGAGGATGTGTACGCCCTTGATCGTTTTCTTAGTACCAAGGTACTCCTTGACTTTGATCTGAGGGTCCTTGACGAACAGTTGGCCGAGTTCGAGTTTGGTGTAGTCTAGAGCCCAATCGGAGGCGACATAGCGAGGAATTCCCTCGTCTTCGCTGATATCAACTAAGAGTTTCTGACCGTCGGTCATAAGCTTGTCATCGCCAAGATAGCAGCAAACGACGACGTCGCAGCCAGCAACAAATGACTTGAGAGCGGGAGCATCGAAGGCATCACCCTTGAAGAGGGTAAGGCAAGGGTTTCTGGAAAACGACTGGGGAACCTTTGAAGGATCACGGCAGTAACCCTTGATCTCGACACCGGGGAACTTGAATAAATGAGAGGTGAGGACTCTTGCAAACTTGCCGGTGATACCAGCAATGCCAACTGTGACAACCATGATTGAACGTTTTGGAGATGTTGTGTGATTTTATTCTAAAGGTGAAGGTGGTGATGGGTAGGAATGTCTATCAGTTGGATGGGAGGGGCGAAGCATTTAAACTGCACCTGTAGACGCCACTTAAAATGTTGAGGTATGCCTACGAAAAAGTACCAGGTACACATTCGACCTACTGTAAGTGTCGGAGATGTCGAGTGGCCGGTCCGAACTATGCCCCGGCCGAAGAATTGCTGTTTGCAATAGAAAATGTCGGAGCTCGAGGTGACCGGGCCGGAGGAAGAGTTCAGAGTAAATGTCGGAACTTAAAGCGACCGCCCCTAAATATTTCCGAGGTTTCCTATCGAATGTATATTATAGCCAGAAAATCTCAGAACTCAAGGTGACCGTCATTATGGTCTTCCGAGTTTGAATATCAAGAATGGATTACATGATCAAGAATTGGTGGGTCCATTCTGCTGTTTTAAAGATAATGAGAGTTTTGGTCCAACGTGCCTAAAACTAAAGATATAAGAGATAGGTCGTGTCCAAGAGCAGGATGAGCTTCAACAGTACATAAAAATGAAGGCGTATCGCTTGGGATCCGGGAGTTTGGTAGGAGAACATCTAAGATGAACTAATTGAGTAATGTTTGACCACCCTACCTAGGATTACTCTTTAGATATAAAACCAAGTATATCACAAGAAATCATCAGCAGAGTTTGAAATAATTCACACTCAACAAACACTTGGTGCAGTAGCCAAAGGCATGCCATGCGGTGTAAAGCCCTGCAGAGTGCTATCTGCACCATTGTTCTCGAAAATCCCCAAACTCGCAAAACCAAATGTGGCACGCGCATCATTATCATAGAATTGCGCAGAGAGAACCTGTCCAGGCTGCCAAGTTTTCCCCGCAAAACAAGCAACCTCATTTTCAATCTGCTGATAGCCACCTGCGGCATCAAAAGAAGGGTTAGCTGGGTCGGCGTTGGAGGCCCCGGTGTCGAAACGAGCTTCCATGAGATGATCTGAGAGACGCTCGTGCTGGAAACTTTGGCGTTTGGCGAGCCCGTGGTTGGCGTAGGAGATTGTGAAGCGTGTGCCATTGACATGGTCACGAGAGGCGATGTCAATCTTGCCATGGCGGGGATGGTTGATGCGGTACAGAGGAGCAGCGGGGTGAGTGTGCTCGTCGTCTCGACCAGCAAGTCTATGGGATTTGCTCACGTAGCCTAAAAATTCCGGCTCCCCGAAAGATCTTCGCAGGATATCAGCCACCAGATTTTCATGGAAATCTTGCATCTCGAGTTGAGCTCGTTTACTAAATACATCTAGAGCAATGTTTTCGAGGCCGGATTGATCCCATGTATTGGATGCCCGAGCGAACCAGCCTGCTTTCTGAGCGGCTTTAAAGGCGGAGCCAATTGACAGAATAGTTCCCGCTATGCCGAAGACGCACCCGGCAATACTGCCTGCACTGCCATCTGTTCACTGTTAGTATTTTCCAAAGTTAGGAAGCAATTCTGGAGTACAAACCGGATGTCACACAGCCTTGGATTGCAGTAGCAATACTACCGGCAGCAACGGCAACATTGATTGCTTGCCAGGCAAGACCAAGAGCAAATGAGATAAAGAGCACTCGGTGTTCCCCAATAGTTCCCTCTACTCCGGTCTTAAATAGCAGCGCATGCTCAGACGTCATAGGCTGGGGGGTTTCAGTAAGATTCAGGTAAAGTCCATTCCATTGATCAGATGAAACAGTTTTGAGTGAGCTCCAATTGAAGTTGTCTGGTGTCCAAGGTTCGGCAGCATGGCAGCCACGTATCAGAGCCAACGATACAAGCAAGCCGAGAAATAGAGATGAGGCAGTCATTTTGATTGCCATTTTGCGTGTCCAGGATATCAACTCTATGAGCTCGCCTCGTTCAAGATCAACAACGTCTTGAGCTCTATAGTAGGCTCTTGTGCCAGTGAATATATCACGGAAAAAATTTTTAATTTCACGGGGATGGCGAAAAGTATGTAGAAATGCGGATAATGTCGCCCGGTCAATCTGGGCTTCATATCGAGACATCTTGAACTGATTTATACTTTCTATACTGGCGTCAGATTTTGTCAACTAATGCCGAGATGGTGGGCGAATATGCTGACTTGCTTGAGGCGCAGGCGACAGGATGGTCTCCTTGAGACGTTGATTCCCTCTATTTCGTGAGCTGCTGGAAAAGTGTCATTCGTCCTCGTTGAAATTCCCATTGGCTCTGGGGAGAAATTCAGCGTAGTCTTGCCTGGCAGTGCCGAACTTTATGCAATATATATCAAACTACGTCAAAGGGAGCGCCGAGGGTGGTGCCGAGTGTGATACCGAGTCGAACAAATTGTATGCTAAACTCATCAAAGAGCCTCATCTATCTGGCTTTGATGCTTACTTATGAGCTTATTAACCTTGAAGGATCTACTGGTCTTCATGCGAAACTCAACATCCATCACATCTGCCACTTAGATGTGCAGGCTGATCTGGGGACCAGGGTTCTTGAAACAACATAAGCGCACATGATCAATGCAAAGGCCCTACAGTTCGTTACTTAAGAATAAAATCCTTCAACATCAACAAGAGATTTTTGTTTTTAGAAGCCTATAATCGCAAGTTCATAGCAATGCGCATTGCGTGTATGGCACAGCAGGAAAGTTGAGAATGTAGGAAGAACACCTGATATACGAACAATTCACGCGCTCTTGTTCCCAGAATTATAGATTCCCCTCTATACCATAAACTATATCTACGTGTTTAAATTTGCTCAAATGTATTCCCAGTGTAGTTTGAGCTTATGATAGAAAGAATACACATATGCAGCACTTCCACCAACTCTTCATACTCACACCCATTTCGACAGGTTTGTTTTCCGGTGTTACCGCTCTAAAATCTTGGGCTGTAACGTCTTGAATCTGTTATTAACCTGTATTAAGCGTGCTCAAAAAATAGCATTGTGATACAGTGATATTTCGTGATTCCTAGAAAGGCTAGATCAGCCGGCTTCCTACGCATTAGAGTACACTCCGACCGCGAGAATGCGGCTCAGGGCCACAGTCGTTCTGATATTTAAGCACCGTCAGTTGACTCTGCTCTTCAACTGAAATGATTTTTATTATGGGAGCCAGTGAAAGGGTAGAGTTTAAAATAGTTTTGACCTATTTTAGATAGGAGCTGACAGCAATGGATTTGGACCT
The DNA here is from genome assembly GCA_021365295.1 of Tricladium varicosporioides. NCBI lineage: Eukaryota > Fungi > Ascomycota > Leotiomycetes > Helotiales > Tricladiaceae > Tricladium > Tricladium varicosporioides. Next base: position 721,087 of record JAJTIW010000025.1, read on the forward strand.
TCTACGTTCCTGAAAGAGAGCTAGGGAGCAAGACCAAATATAAATACGCCAAATAGCGTTGTAAATCATGAAAGAATGATCCACAATGAAGCAGAAGACTGTTCTACATTTATGTGTCTTCAATAGCTATAGGATCATATTTCATTACTACTAATAAATTAAATATGAGCCTATAATATGTATAAATTTCTAACTATAATCTACTACGCTCGCCTGAACGCCTTAGCAGAAGAACACTTTGTTAGTACAACTATCCCATGTTAGGTGTCAACTCCTCCCCTTCCTATGCTATTCACATGCTCATAACAAAATGACATTTAGAAAGGTTTAAGGCTGGGGTGTTAAACTAAACTAAATTACTGATTTTAGACTATTCATACTTATGCCCAACTATTTTATCAGGTAGAAAAACTCATTATCACTCTTTGAACTATTTACAACTACTATATTTATAGATGTTTAATCTTTTACTAGGATTCCCGACCTCAGATATTTGAACTCAGATCTATACTGAAATTACAGGCCTCTCCACGGTCTTAGAATTTCCAGGTCATCCCATGATCTGCTTAATTCCTTTGGGTACGCTTGAAAGGGCCACCATTAGCGCGAACACACCAAAATTCTTTGCATGCTGCTTTTAATGCTACAAGTACTTGTTGAAATTGTTTCTCGCGATATCGCATCATGAATAATAACACAACGAAACCACCTAATTTTGAATTTCCAAGTAGGGTATCTTGGTTGAAATCTTAAATGATTAGGGAGTCAATGATAATACTTTTAAATAAATTGCGTTAAGATGCGCAATTGAAATACGCAATTGAAGTGCTGCGACACAAGATTTCCGCTTAAAAAAAGAGCACTGCAAAATTCTTAAAATAGTAAGGCTTAACATGTGATCTCGCTAAAACCTCCACCAATGGAAATTTCGGGCCTTAGCGGCCGCGCTAATGGTGGCCCTTTCAAGCGTACCCTCTACATCCATCTATCTATATATTATTTTTTAATATTACCTCTCTAATATTTTGGGCATTTTAGAGATGATGTTCCATTCCATCTACCGTGAGAGGTGTACTATATATGTGTGTCGTAGGGTTCAAGTCTCTTGAACCACAGGTCAGTAGCTGAATCTATGGGAGTGTCACAACCAGCTAAAACCCACGTGGTGGGCGATATTTGGTCACAAGATCCACTATTACAAATTAGGTTTAGATAATAGTAGACATTGCTTTTCAGTCAACCCCCACCAAAACTAATAGAAACCACCTTGCCACTCATTGACGAATAACACTCCCACAGCAGGCAGTGCCTAGTTTTTGAGTTACGGCTACCGTTCAGTCAACGTCGTCGCACTCCGGTCTTTTCGGATATATACGTATCAAAGTATGGTTTATATCTTTATGGACGGCGCTCTGTTACTTAATTACCAATCTGCACTCTTTAGTATCGCCTTTTCCTATTTCAAGCTTTCTTACGATCAATCATGCAGATCAGGGTAGTCCTACACACAAGTCTTAGCCTTTCTCGAGGCTGTGCCTATTCTGAACTATTCACGCCATAAGCGAGCGCCCTACACCAGACGGGTACTCTATCTTCATCATAGCAGGCTGTCGTACTTCTGTATTTCTCTTTTCTTTGTTAGCCACGATCACCACAGCTTCGTTCTTGTCCTTCTCATCTCCTAGCATGAGCAGTATTCCTAATCCCCGCGTCTTGCCCTTTGCGCCAAGGTTTGATCCACAGCCTTGTTTCCACGAAGAACTATTCGATCACCCCACGAGGCAATTGGCGCAATAACCTGTCTACTGGCGCATACAATGGATCCCTTGTCAATTGTTACGGGCGTTGCTGTAAGCATGCTATTGTCTTCTACCTCAATCGTTCTGTATTTGCACTAAATGTGGGTAGGGCCTTGTCTGCACAACCCTTAAAGGCATTCAGACAATCAGCAGTTACGGTAGCCTCTATTCTCGATCCGCGGTCACTATTGCTTCTATGGCAGCTCAATGCTCATGCGTTGAATTTGCACTTCTCCAGGTTCAAGAAACTATTGTGAACAATCCGCAAAGCGCTTACCGGCTGCGATCAGATTCAGCACTCGCAAAATACTTCTCCTCTGTGTTTGGTGCTTGTCAGCTCGTTTTTTCGATCTTGAACCAGAGATTGAATGGCCTTGTTGATGCTGGGCTCGGGAAGAATGGAGAAATATCTACAATAGGGAAACTCAGACAAGTTTGGAATGATCAAGAGATGAAAGACCTTCTGCGGAATGTTGAAAGTCAAGCTTCTGCTATCAATTTGCTTCTTGGTGCGTTGCAGATGTAAGAATTGAATCGAATCTCAAGGAATACCTACTGATAGCGAAATAGGAGAAGTAATGCCGAAATACACGATCTGCTTGCCAAACGCGATTCTCGAAGACTGCTCGACAAGATCTCGAATGATGCAATGAGCCTGCGGAGTGCCGAAGATACGAAAATACGGATTTCGAGCGGTGGCCTTCAAACTCCAAGTCTGCATTCGACATTTGACGAAATCGAGTTCACATTTGATGTCGAGCTGATAAATACTGCTACTTATCGTAAAGCTTTCCAACGCATGACCTCGATGAACTTATCGCAGATCAAAGCATCAAATAATGAAGTTATGGAGACAGAGGCAGTGGTTACAGGGGCACCCTTGGCAGAAGAAGAGTTACTGATAGAAATGGGGACGGAAAAGGACCAAAGGATGGAAGAACTTGTAACGGATGGCGCTAGAAAGCTTTCACTATCTGGCCCACAGGTCACTACGGGCTACGGACGCTTTCCAACACTTCCAAGTACAACGGAATTCGTTACTCAGCAGCCACACTGTTTTCAGACCGCGGAAATTGTATCTCCCGCAGGTCAATTATATGACCGTGCACCGATCTCGACGCATGGTAATGCTTCAGGAGGGATCGGCTCCGAGAATGCGGTTACCGACATGCAGATGAATGTAGGAGCTGTGGTGCTGTCTAGTTGCGAAATTGACATACCGACGTCCTTTGATGGTGAGAAACTGCAACGACGGGTACGAGCGCTTGAGCAGTCTTCATACCAAGGATTTGCGAGTCCTCCACCAGCACTACCTATACTTAATGATACGAAATCCGGAACCTCCCACACAATTTACGAACTCGATAACTCCTGCTCGGCAACTTTGATTGACGTATCGATTCCCGACCCCTTACCGCCCGAAATGTTAATCACGTCCACTAACCTCGAAGATTTGATGGGGCTGGCATCAGAGTCATCCTCTCAGGACAGCCTCGCATTCTTGGAAGCACAGGAACAATTATCACATGAATCACTCCAGTACTTGGATTTTTTATCGCAGAGAATTGGCCCTGAAAATTTGGCGTTAATGACACACCCTCAGCCCAATCTCCAAACATTTCTCAATTACCTAATAAAAATGCAGGAACCTACTCTCCCATTTCTCGTTTTACCATATCTCACTGAATCAACCAATTGCCCAGTAGGCGCTCGTGTACAAAAAATGCACAAGATTTCGCCCGAGCGGGGGCCTGAAATAATGCACAACACTAACAAACAATCGATGGTTACTGCAACTGCACCTGGGGCACCTGGGGCACTTTCGCCTCTCGCGAGCTATTCGCTAGAAGAGCTGCTTCATTCAGGATCGTCATCGAAAGTGATCAAGGGAAGAAAAGAAGGGAGTGGTGGAGGGCTAGTAAGACAGCAGTCTTGAACCTCTGCCCCGCTGACTAGAGATAGCTTGCCATTAAAATCATGAACAGAGAATCGCCCTCCCATGATCTGTCGTTTGGGAAGGACAGACTACCAGCAATCCACCTTGAGATCGCAACACTACACGATCTGAAGCATTACAACATTGTCCGTGTCCATGAGCTCATCGAACTTGAGATGCAAGTGGTAACAATTATGTCATATGTTTCGTCCTTGACGCTCCTCCAATATATTCAGAACAGGAGAATGGGGGCTGGAACATGGCGCTTCCCAGAACCAATGGTATGGTCAATCTTTAGACAACTAGTCTCGGGGGTGTTATATCTGCATGATAACCAAACCATTCACCATAATCTCACGTTTGATAATATCCTTTTCGATAGCAAACAGGAACGCATTGTCATTAAGGACTTCAAACTTGCAGAAATTGTGCCTTGTGGAGGGACTGACTCTTTGGGACAAGTCCCTTCTAATCGTCCCAAATTTGTTAATCCGTATTTCACTGCACCTGAGGTCCTAGAAGACTCTAAATATTCTACGGCTTTTGGAGACGTTTATCAACGAGGGAAAGTGGATGTATATAGCTGCGGTGTCATATTGGTAAGGGTGGCTTTCAAATCCTTCAAGGAACTATAGGAAGAGGCTAACCTTGCGCTAGTTCACAATGATAAATGGTCGCATGCCAAATGGTGGGAATCTTTTCGTAACGCAATTTGGCCCATTTCATACATCAGAGCACTTGAACAAACTCAAAGCCACACCTACAACTAGGACTTTGTCCGTCCATAGAGGGAAATATGAAACCTATGATCTTCTTATGCGGTTGCTTGATAAAAATGTCATACCGAGATATGATATTCGACAAACCGCGAACCATGCTTGGATGCAGGTCCAGCCTCAAGGGCACAACGAAGGCGGACCTAAGCGGTCTTTTAATCCCTGGAACATGGAACAGCGTCCTAAGCTAGACACGCCTCGCAACTTGATACATATCATAAATCTTTGAAGGTATAGCTTCTGAGGAAAGTGATCCAGCGGCTGTAGCCAATTGGCGGAAAGACATTTTTTCAGAGACATATTGGATATATGGTTTTGATATTCTCTATGTTATTTCATTTCACCACGTACGATCTTCGACAATCGCCTTTCTAGCCACAATAGGAGCTCAACATAGCTAACCCTAACCTCACCACATCTGACTAGCTCATACTGTATCTAAGTCCTCACAGTATGCCTAGCATTGCTCAGTACATGAATCCCAAAGGGCACACTTTATGAATTTTTCATAGTATTATTCGATAAACTAATCGCTAAGGAAAGTGGAAAAGAGCCTAACCATAGGTGAGGTAATGATAACCCCATCGCCAGGATAGGAAATACAGCGTGGTTGTTCCTATGCTAGACCCTTACCGCAAATGATAACTAACAGGGTTTTAATGAATTTAATCGACCATGAAGCCCCTCTCTTTTTCTAGTGTATTCTTGATAATTCCATGATGCTATCTACTCTCACTTTGGACCGGGGATTGATGTCGCATTAATTTGTGCCAGATCATGAGATTCGGGTCCAGAACAAGACTCCATCATTGGACAATTTCTCAGATAGTGACGAGGCTTTCAATGTGTCTCGGAAGTAGCTTCGACCGGAAGGATTGAGGGTGCTCACGTTTTCGATGTTCTCTCCTGTGTCTGCCTTGTCCAATATTCTTCAGTTGCAACGTTACCAGGCCGTTTCTCTGGTGCGATTCCCAGACAGTGGCAAAAATGCAGCTCTAGCCATGTTTGCATAAGGTATCCATGTTTGGGGCTGAGGTTTTTGGCGACATGTGAGTGGGTAAAAGCCATACGTCAATCCACATCAAAAACTGCCAAAAGCATTCCAAACAATTCCGGACTGATCCTTTGAGAGTAGTGCCGCCGATTTTGTACATGATTGGCGCACAGCCATGCCCCTACCTGGGGTTCTCAGACGACTCGAAACACCGTCGCTTAATCTTTTTGGTGGTAGACGCCCAAAAAGGGGTCGTTGAGGGTTTCATTTTCTCGCTAAGCGCAGTGATCGCTTCAGGGGCTGCCACTGAAGGTTTGCCATTACGAATGCTGGACCATGAAGATCTGGGATCCCTGGAGTAGTCGCTGATTAGAGTACGATAGACCCCGCATTTCATGCCAAACAAGCCTCCTGTAAGGTGATCTTCCCGCAATGTATCTGCCAATTGTGGGCGACCATCAGTATACCATGTGCTCAAATTAATTACTGGCCATAGACTTTCCAAAATTGCTTCAAATCTGTATAATTCTCTAGAATTTTCGAGAAGTCAAGAAAGTGTTGCCGCTGTCCTTTTCGGCAACCATGGCGTTTAAGCACATGCATTGCAGTATTCAAGAGCACTTATCATAGTCCTAGTTACCATGCCTCCCAGGTACGACTGCCGGGCCGCCAATTCTTGAGACACCAGAATATCGGCTACTGTTACAGCACGCAAACATCACGATTCTCCTTGACACACCAAAAAATGCCATCTGATTTGCGGGATACTGGCCAAATGAGGTATGCGCGGAGGCGTCCGTTCACGGACTTGAGACGATGGATCAGACGATCTGCTTCAAACGTAGATCTTCAAAAACAAAATCCGGTTGATCCTTCTGTTGTTTCTACTTAGATATAAAGTCTCGTTCTTTCTCAGAGGTTTATTCTGGGCACCATCATCTGCAACTTCGATCTTCACTTCACTTCTTCCACATTCCTTAATTTATACTTCATTCATTTTTGTTCTGTGAACACTTCCAATCTTCATTCTCATTCCATATTTTTGACTTCACATACCAACAATTTTCCACTCGAGACATTCTACTACAAACACTCACCATGGCCAAATCAGTCCCCCAACTTCTCTTCTCCCTCTTCTTGTTCCTCAACTGTAAGTCACCGGTTGAGATGTCTTTCAATTGTAACAACTCTTAAGTTCTTCTAGTGGCAACTACAATCTCTGGGCTTCAGTTCATCACCGGAGCATGCACGAGCGACGCGGCTTGCCAATCGGGCTGCTGTGGATTTAACACTGGAAAATGCGCTGGAGCAATTGTTGCTCAAGAAAGAGATGGAGGATGTGGTTTCGGCAATCCAACACCCAATGCCATCGCGGCTTCATCCCTTGGCTTCAAGGGTCAAGCACCAACAGCTGGCGCATCAAAGGCTGTGAATGCCCCCGTGGTCGCGACAACCGCAGCTGCAGCAGCACCTACCTCGAGCAACGGACCAGGAAACAAGGCTGGAAAGCAATTCATTACCGGGCCTTGCACAAGTGATGCAGATTGCGCGCAGTCATGCTGTGGGTTCAAGAGCGGGAAATGCGCCGGCCCAGTTGTTGCCCAAGAGCGAGATGGCGGGTGCGGTTTCGGCGACGCGCAGCCAAATGATACCGCAGCAAAAAAGATTCAAGGACAGGCCCGAGGAATGTCCTGGAAGAAATAGATGGCTATGCCGGAAATGGTGGTAATAAGGCTCAATCTTGAGGAATGGGAATCGTGGAGTGAATCTGAAGAATTGGAAATCACGTAGAGCGTGGATACTTCCCGCACGTCATGTGCTAAAAATTAAAGTTGATAGCCAGCTTTAGTTTAAAAAAACAAATGTATAATGGGACATTGTACCATATTCAGAGAAATCTGAGAGAGAATATAAAATGAAGATATGCGGCCCAAATTTTTCGATGGTCATCGACCTGTCGGTTGTTGTCCAGAGGCACTGCAAGTTGCATCTCGAGTCCTAGGCGGTATCCAGCTCTTGTCTTACCATGCTAGCTCAAAATGTAACTAAAAGGAATCCTGTCAAATGTCCTCATCATCCCTTACGCAACGTCCTTATTGCGCTTTACAAAATATTGTAAAAGCGAGCTTCTCAGACTCTACGCAGCTCGAAACGCAAAAGAACTCTAAAGAAATAAGCTAGCTGCCGAATTTCTCACTGGCTTATGCTTTCATCATTTCCAAGAATCGCTAAGCCCCGTCAGATATCTGTCAAGTCTAATATAGTGGCAAGTACATACCACATTCAGCTCGTCTCTCCAAAAATCTCCGAAGTTTCCACATCCAACATCATGACATTAGCTTTAAATATCCTCAGTCCTCGGCTCTTCTGAGAGATAAAATAAATCTACTGTGGCATCCCTTTCTGTTTTCTCGTCGTCTTGATCCGCTCGGTACGTTGGTCGTTCTTCCATTCCAGGAATGACCTACGATCGCCAAACAGTCTTTCTGCAATTCGTTGCGTTTAAATCGAGAGCCTCAATACGATATGGTAAATTTATCTGTAACGAATCCAAGATGACACAAAAATAAACAAGTCAAAAAGAGATAATCACCAGGAGATATCAACAGCTTTATCTTTTGTAGGAAGGCTCTTGGGATTTATGCATGCGATCTAACACCCCAGACACTCAGTCTCATATTTCATTGTTCACAAACATAAAATTAGCATTAGGTTCTATCCAACAGCGCCCGTATTTCCTCTATACCACTTGCATTGGCCTACATCTATGATCCAATTCACCCACCAAATAGAATATCTGAGTGAGCAGCGATGGCAGCGCCTAATCTAAATATAGACGAGCTATCAACACTTCTAGATCCAAACATCAAACTTTCTAAAATAATACTTGGAACTAGGTTTTTAGAGGAACCGAAGCCTGATGTTGATGATAGCTCAAAGCAAATAACAATAGTAACTAGGTTAAATACGGGTGATTTGTCGGTGCCACTAAAGACCATTGAGCGGTATTAAATAATTTTAGTGCCAGAAGTGACAAAAACCCCTAAACTCACTATTGGTGAAAATTTCAAGTAGAATACAATATACATTAAAAGCGCCACAGGGGATTAAAGGATTGCTGTGGAAAGCGTCAATGATGTGAATAGTCCTTTCCATTATAAATCTGAAAAGAGCTAAGGAACAATCTCCGCAAGGAAAGATGATGAGTGTTACAGTTTCAGATAAAAAAAATAATTTTAAGCAAGAAAAGTTGGGATAATTGATTATCACACTGATATTGATGCGGTAGCTACGCAGTGGAAGGGAAAATCATTTATTCGATAGTATGTGTTTGAAATTTGCTAGACTACGACTGTATAGAGTTAACATGCGGTTATCCATTTGCAGCAGCCCGATATTTATTCACAATCTGTTCCTAGGATTTTATTGGTTAGTGAATTTTTAGTTCTTGTAAACGCTGTGAACACGAACTTAAAAGTCTATACACTTAATCAATTTGTTTAGAGTAAAATTCGAGAACTATTAATATGAACAAAATCGCTATTTAATTTTAACTAACTATTTCCGATTTCATCAAATTTATGATAGTGTGATTCGAAATGAGGCCTCAACTAGCACTTAACTAAAGCATCTCAAGGCCAAGAAGGGCAAGTAGGGGTGGGAGGGTACACAAGCACTCTCAAACCTTGCAATAGCCCATAAACCTCCACGACCTCTTGAATTCTTACATCATAGTGTATTGCTGTGCCACCCTCGAAATATGCACTTCAAGTGCTCGCCTAACCTAAAATACAGCCAATGGCCTACAAAGACTCGTGTTCTGAGACAATTAGACGAATGTTAAGCAAGGGGTTCAAACACTAAGATTTATCGCTCCAGGCTCACATAATTCATGGTTGGGGATTCACCCAGACTCAAACTCTAATTTCTCCTTTCGATTTCAATTTCAATTTCAATTTTATATTTATTTTGGGTTTTACAAGAACCAGCCTTGTAAAAAGTGCTAGAAATGAGGGAAGACAGGTACTCCCGCCTACCAGATGAGCGAGCACGAAACGTAGAGCATTCCTTTGAACCGTTAAATAGAGAATTCTCAACAGCACGTGCGCCAGATAATTTACAGTGTTGGGAAATCACAAGCAAAAGGGGGTATACTAGTTTACCCGGGCGAAGTCCAGTGGGGGAGCGAAAAGTGAAAGACTTTCCCGCACCAGGACCCGCGAAATTGAACAGAACTCAACTAGATGACTCTATCTACTTCAATACTACAAAGGAAGTTCAAAGCGAGAGCTTGAATTCTGCTCCAATACAAGAGGGACGTGACATCGAACCACTCTTCGCAAATTCGATACAACCACCTGGATTTTCAAATCCCAAAAGAAAACCAAAACTGAAGAGGGCGTTGGGAGCGTTTAAGCAAGAGAAGTCATACGATGAAAGCTCCGAAGAAAGGGTAATTGATCGAACTGTTCCCCGCTTTCCAATATGGTTTTGGCCATCAGCAGCAGGATTCGGACTTGCAGTATTCATTTTACTCATCAACGCCACGATTCTTTTATGGGCCAAACTGAAATTGGGGGAGAAAGAGACGAAAGATGGGACTTTTGAAATGTTTGCCGCAACTTGTCCGAAGACCAGGCAATATATGGCTTGGATTGAATTGGCAATTAATACACTTTCGACGTTGTTGCTCGCGGCAAGTACAAATTGCGCGAGGTTGCTATTGTCGCCGACGAGGGCGGAAGTTGACGCAGCGCATGCTAAGGGGGTTTGGTTATGCATTGGTGTGACTGGAATTAGAAATTTAAAGTGGATCTCGAGATGGAGGGTTTGGGTTTGCGGGTTTTTGTTTCTCAGTTCTGTGCCTTTACATTTATTGTGAGTCTCATTATCTCCGTGTACCTATCATGTAACGTAGTTGAACTGACAGAGTGCAGGTATAATTCAGTGATATTCTCTTCCACTTATGCCAACGATTACGTCGCGGTGGCTGTCACGGAAGAATTTATCAAGACAAAGAATCACTCTATGAATCCCATTATTGTAGAAAGCTTCTTCCTGAACATGACCAAACCCTCAATACTATTGGGCACCACCAGCATTTTGCCATCGACTTACACAAATCAAATAAATCTGATGGGCAATACGATATCAAAGTTAGCAAATTTGTCTAATGCTGAATGTCGGGAAGCATTCGGCTCCCGCGATTTGGAGCCAACCTACCACAATGTTCTCCTCATCACAAACCACACGTCAAATGACTCTTTTATCAATGCGATATTATCGACACCTGAGTACCAATTCAGATCCATGTACTGGTTTCGTGGGAAAGATGAAAGTGGCTATGAGGAATATGACCTTGCCTGCCAAAATCATAGGGGGATGCAGTTTAACTACTCTATATCGACTCCAGAAAATTGGACGGTCCCGCAGTATGGCTGTCCAACAAACTACAATGCAGATAACGTGGCTATGGTCCAATATTGTCTTGCCCAGAAAGCGGAGGAACAACAAACACTATGTACCGTTAATTTCAGCTCCACACTGATGATCACGGTTCTAGTCTGCAATCTCATTAAATCCATCTGCCTTGGAGTGGTACTGTTGGCGCACGATTTCCATCCTCTTGCTACTGTCGGTGATGCGATTTGTTCGTTTTTGAAATGGCCTGATAAAGAGACAGTAGGCGCTGGCTTGCTATCTATGGGAATCTTCAAAAACTTCCAAAAGAATGGCTTTCGTGCTATGCCGGGCGGCGAAGGGGAGTATTTTGTGCATAGGTGGAGAGGAATAAAACATCGTTGGGCTATAGCTGTTCGCAGTGTGACTTGTATACTTTCCCTGATTTTGTGAGTGAATCTCGACTCTCCGTCGCATTGCGAATATCTAACCAAGATAGCATCTGGCTCGGGTGGATCATTATTCTTATGGCCATGATCACTTCCTTGAAGGGCAATCTGCTTACAACCTGGTCTCATCATCAATCCAAAATGGGGACCAGAAGCGACGTATCTTTGCTTGGCCTAGTAACGATTATCAACGCTCCTCAGCTCGCCATGTCTCTGATCTTTGTCTTTTACAATAACCTCACTGTGCGTCTTGCTGTGGTCTGGGAGTACAGTCAATACGGCACTAAACGCGAAGGCCTTAGAGTATCTCTACCAACAGGTTATCAGCGTCGTGCCTACCCACTGGGTATTCCCTTGAAGTACGCTTTTCCGGTCATGGCCGCCATGATGCTTTTACACTGGCTTATATCTAGGGGATCATATCTCGTCAACATCAAGGTGTATGATATCTCAGGTCAAGAGATGCCCCATAGGATGAATACCTTTCGGAGCAGCAGTAGCTTAGCATTACTGCTTGCTTTTACGCTCGCGAGTGTCATGTGGATCTTGCTCATGTTACCATTGTGGAAACAACTGGGGAGAGGTGTTCCAATAATTGGGTTTAATAGTGCTGCAATTAGTGCAGCTTGTCATCGAGCTGAGGAGGATGTGGACGCTGAATTCAAACCAGTCATGTATGGTATCATTTCCACATATCCTGTAGACGAGCAAGGGACATTGCATGCTGGATTCAGCAGTAAACCTGTGGAGCCGTTAAAGAGTGGCAACCGCTATCGGTAAAGCTAATAATCTATATGGTCACTTTGCCTGCCTTATATGTTAGAATGATGCTTTAAAAGCATTCTGCTGCTAATATGCGATGAAATGGCGAGGATTGTGGAGACCATACAGAAGTCGCTATACAGACCAGTGGGTGTGACCTCCGTGAAGCAAGGGAGGGAGCGACCTCGTTCGTGCACAAAGAAAAAGCGCTAGGACGGTCTTCAGCATAATTAAATGGCTCTTAATTGAATAAAAGGGGTTTCAGAACTCTACGTTGATCGCTCTCCTCTTACAGATCAGTCTTTGTTGAGGGTCAAAGCCCCTTAGTGTTTGATTCCACTTCTTCTATGCATCAGAGACCAAAATTTCTTTGTTTAGACAAACAAGCTTGACTCTAGTAACTTCTAAATGACCTTACTCCTGCAAGGACAAATGTTTTGCCTTAGATTGCTGCAAACACTGGTATTTCATTGACGAGGGTTTCCGCTATAAAGCAACTTACATCTATGAACTTGTCCAGCGCTCCGTTAGATATTTAGAAAAGGAGCAGGAATTTAAGGTGGAAAAATATGCCACTCTCAGCGCACGAGTCGGGTACTATGATCCAGCTACCAAAGTCAGAAGATGAACCTACAATAATCCAACTTCAAGTGGGAGAGAAACGCTTCTTAACAACGCGTGAGACACTTGCTGACGCCAAATTCTTCGACCCCCTGCTCTCCGGTAGATGGGAAAGCAATAAGCAGCATAACGGTTCTTACTTCATTAACGCAGATGCGAGTCTCTTCGAACATATCTTGCGTTATCTCCGCCGAGGTTTACTACCGCTATTTTACCACAATCAAAACGGTCATAATCATGCGCTATATATAACTCTGCTACAGGAAGCAAGATACTTCCTGATTACAAAACTAATAGAATAGTTAGAAGAGAAGGAGTACCTGAATATAGTGACTACCTCCTACACTAGTAGACTACATACTTTTCCCCCACGCCCCAGACCCATCCCATCCTACCCCACCTCATGGGGTAAGGTAAGGTTATATTCTTCCCTTAGTGGGGTGGGGTAGGTTTATAGTCTCCCCCTAGTAAGGTGAGTAGGTTCCCCAATAAAGAGATTATATAAAGCAAAATATTTTAGAATATAAATAAAAATATTATCTAAATTAATATAAAAATTAATATAAAAAATAGAATAGACATATATCTCTTTTTATCAAGGAATTATAGAATATAATATATATCACATAATTAATTCTTAGCTAAGCGAATTAGGGTTAGCCCTAATCAGTACACAGATTACCTTAGACAAAGTTAAATAGATATTACTTTCTATATATAAATAAAAAGTAGTTGATTTAATATAAGCTAATTCTATCTATTAGCTTTTCTATATCTACTATAACTAGATATTATAATAGTCTTATTCTTAATACTTTTATTAATTAAATATTAAAATGAAATTAGAAAATTTATAAAGCTTATATATAAGAATATATTATATATAGTAAGTCTATCTTATTCTTCTTTGTTTATTTGGTATATAAATTCTAGTTGTAGTATCTAGTCTACTTATATAGAGACATTGAGATATTTTATTATAATAGCTTAAAGTAAGTAATAATTGTTATAGACTACTCTCTTTATTAGAAGAGCTAGAAGAGATATTTTATATCTCAGGATTAGAGTCTTTTATAAAATTTTTGGACTAATATATTCTATTATTTTTAACTTGGTTTTGCCTAGTTAAAAGTGGCTAATTTAAACAAGAAGACTAATATAAAGCCTTTCAAGTTTTGTGAGTTTAATATTCTTGATAATATTTAGTTCGAGTAGTTATTTGTCTTTCTAAATTCTTATTACTAATATAGTTATATATCTTGCTTTTATTAATATATTCTTTATAAACCTCGAGATCTTTCTCTTGAGTTTTAATCTTAGCCTCTAAATCTTTTTCTATTATATCTTTTATATTTATAGTAGATTCTAGACTAGTCTATAATTAACTAAGTTATAAATCCTGAATTATAGAATAATAAACTAAAATAAGAGAGTATAAAATATTAAACAAAAGATATTTATATTAATAATTATATATTTTATAAATAAAGCTAAAAACTCTTTCTATATTAATATTAGTTATTGAAATATAAAGAAGGTCTCGAGCTATTATTATTAAGCTAGAAAATTATATTTCGAGTAATTTTTAGACAAAGAGTAAAGATTAATTATTAGATCTTATTTTAAAGTTAGTTTAAGATTAATATAAAAATTAGTATAAAATAATATATTTATTAAAAGTTATTTATTAATTTTAGAAGATAACTTCTTTAATTACTTTTTATAAAAATTATCAAGATCTTAATTATAATATTTTTAATTTAATATAAAAGCTAATAAGTCTAGATTTATCTCTCGAATTTAGACAAGTTATTTATAATTTATTATTTAGTTCTTATACTTTTTTTTATATAAGTTTCGAAATTAGTCTTTAAACTCTTTTATTTAATTTATATTTTTATAATTTAGCTAATAATAATTCTTATCAAATATCTTAAGTTTAGACTTTGAATTTAGAATTACTTTAATATTATAAATACTCTCAAGATTAGTATATATTTTATTATAATATTAGTTAAGTTTTCTCTTAGTAATATTAATAATATTAATTAATAACTTTATTTAAGAATACTTTCTTACTTTAATATTAAACTAATATTATATTTTATTTAAATACTCAAATAATTTATTATAAATATTTAATATATAAAATAATATTATTTTTAATATTTTCTTAATTATAATTATAAAAAAACTAAATAAATATAATAAGTTTATAAAATACTCAAGCTTTTATTATTTAGTAAAAGAGAGTAAAAAGAGTTTAATAAATTCAAAATCTCTATAGAATTTATTAATTGAATTCTAAAGATATAAAGTTTAAAGAATTATATAAAGTATTAAATCTTATTAAGTATAAATGTTTTGAAATAAAATAAAAATAAAGTTTTAAAGTTAAAAAGACTTTTAAATTCTATCTTTTTGAATTTGTTTAAATTAGTACTTTTGTTAATTACTTGAATTAACAAGTATTATAAGCTTATATATTTAGATAAAATAATTAATATAAAAATTAATATAAAGATTTATTCTCTATATTTTAGCAAGAGTATATAAAATACTTTAGTTCTTAATAGCTTTAAGCTTCTCAAGGTCTAATAACTTCTCTTATACTTTCTAGTTTAAGACAAAAGTATTATTAGTTAGTTTTAATCGAATCTAATTTAGAAATACTTGAAGACTAAATTAAATTATATACAAAAGATATAATATATACTAAATCCCCCTCTAAATATACTTAGTTTAAATTGCCTTTAAAAAATATAAGTTAATCTTTTTAACTAGAGTTCTATTTGAGTTTATATTATCTATAATTATTGAAATAACTCTATTAGTAAAGTAATATTATTTAAATAGAGTATTAATAACTTTTACAAATATAGCTTTAGAATAAACTTTTACTAGATTCTTAAAATTAATAAACTTAGAATATAATACTTAGTTTTTATTAATATAATAAGCAAGAATACTTATAAATAATAATTATATTAAACTTAACTAATAGTCTAATAAGATTATAACTTTGCTATTAAGAATTAGATTTATAAGTATCTTCTGTTCTACTTTTAATATAAGATTATTCAAGTAATTTTATACTATTATAATATTAGAGAGAGAAAAGTTAAGATTTTATATTAATATTAACTTCTTTTATTCAAGGTCTTTAATAAATCAAAATAATACTTTAAGTAATATAATTATTCTAAGAACTTGCTTATAGAAGTCTGGATATATAAGATATATTTATTATATTAATTAGTAGTTATACTAATCTTTATATTAATCTAATATATTAGTAAGCTTTTCTAAAATATTTTATTAACTTTGAATAAGCTCAAATAATTCTAGTTTACTTTTATATAATATTATTTTGATAATATATAATTAATAAATATTTTAGTATTACTTTTTCGTATATTAGAATATAAAAGTATTATATAATATTTTTAGTAAATAACTTTAAGTTCTCTAGTTTAAGAGTAAATATCTTAATTAAATTAAATCTAAGTCTAAAATATATAATTTTATAATATTTAATTTAAATATTTTTCGATATTATCTAAGTAATTTATTATATAGTTAACTATTTATAAAATATTTAACTATTATTTAATAAAGGTTTTATAATATTATTATTTTTATTTATAATAATATTTGCTATTTTTAATCTATTAAAAAGGGAGAAAAATAGAAGTAAATAGTTTTTAGTTTAAAATCTCTTCAAAAATATTATCTAAGAAGAATATTTGTAAGAAAGATATTAAATTAAACTATAAATAAGATATAACTTTTTGAAAAGAAGTTAAAAAGTTTATATAAAAGTAAAAAAACTAAAGTTAGTTTTATTTATTATTTGTTATTTATTTGTAAGTTATTTATACTAGAGTAACTCTAATATAAGTAATTTATAAATAAAATATTTATTGACTACTTACTTTTATAAGTCTTTTATAAATTATATAAACTTAATTTTAATTTTATTTTGACTTGATTTTGATTTGATTTTGTCTAAGAAGTTCTTGTTACTTATAGAGCTTCTAGAAATACTTTTATACTAAAAGTAAAATTTAATTTAAATAATATATTTAATATAGACTATTAGTTAATTACTTAGCTTAATATATTTTATAATAATATATATTTTATCTTATAATTTTAATTTATATAATTTAATTGACTTAAGTATCTAAATATAAATTAAGCTCAAAGAATTAAAGATTTAAAGGTTTAAAGATTAAAGACTAAAAGCTCGAAAATTAAAGACTAAAGACTTAAGACTTAAAAGTCTAAGGCTTAAAGACCTTTTATAGAATTATTTAGTATATAATATTAGTATAAAAATTAGTATAAAATATAAAATTACTAGATTAATCTAATTTAATTTATAGTATATTAATTTAGTATTATTTTCTTATATATTTTAATATCTAAAATAAGCTTTTAGAACTATATCTATCTAAGGATATATCTCTATCAAAACTAATTTCTGATTTGAGGAGAAAATATATTTATAAGAACTATTTATAGAAATTTCCTTTATATAAACTATTTGTAACGATATCTCTTTCTATATAAGTGTTAGTTTAGAGTGCCTGGCTTACCTGGATTACTAGTAAGTACTAGTGAACTAGCTATTGTTAGATTCAAGGGTTCGAGGTATCTAAATTACTTAGTTGCTATACTCGAAGGTATAGTTTGTTACTTCTGACTATATAGAATAAACTTGATATTTAGAATAGTACTAAGAGTTGAGTACAAAGCTCCTAACTAAGGGTAAAGATATTATTATATAGAAATCCCTTTTGCTTTCGCGCGATTTGCGTGATATTGCTTAGAGTACGCGCGACAAGTCGATAGTCGCGCGAGTATATAACTATATTACGTGATTCTGATAGCCCCAGGGCCCCTTGCGTTCCCGAGATATCTAAGGCTCTCAGGGCCCTAGGCCTTGAGAACTCTAGGTTCTCAAGGTCTCCTCGTCTATACTTGTAGTCGTAGAAAACAATGACTAATTAATTATACAATTGTTTACTTTTTATAACAATAAAATAATCCTGTGACTTTGTATATAATATTATCCCTTATTTAGTCTAATATATTCTTGTACTTAAGTATACTAAAGGAAACTTTATATAAGGTCAAGAGACTTCCTTTCTTTCTTTTAATATATTCTCTGAATAATCTAAATCTTATAGTAATAATAAAGCCCTAACTCGCGAGATCTATAATATTAGCAAGAAAATAGTTTTATATATAAATTATAAAAAAGGTAGTTTTAAAGACTATATAACTTCTCGAGACAAATCTCTCTCTTGATATAATTATTATATATATCTAAAGAGATCCTGTAATATTTGTTCTATAAATTATATATCTAAAATAACTAAGTAAGAAAGCTTGGATTTATAGATTAAAAGGCTCGATACTAAAAAAGAGAAAGTAATAGCGAAGATTCTTTATCTAAAAAAACAAAAACGATTTCTCTATTAGAGAAGGCAAAAGATAATAATAATAGAGTTAAATTCCTTGGACGAGTTAGATACTTTGAAAACTCTTGAAGCTAAAGAGAAGGAGAAAGTTAAACAAAAGGAAGAGATAGAGAAGTGAGATATTGATTTAGCTAGTTTTATTTTTTCCGAAGATTCCTTTGTAAGAGTCCTCTTTGACCCTGTATTAAACGTCTAGACAACTAACGCTATTGGACTAGATTTTGATCCTTTGGTAACTTTCTTACTAGATAATCTCTTCTAGAAATTTCTTGGTCCTAGTAAAACTCTACTATCTTTATTAAATACTTTCTAAGATTACTCTTAGATTTCTATATTACTTCTAAGATTAAATAATTCTTTCTTTTTATTAAATATTTAAAAGTCTTGTCAAAATATTAATAATACAAGATTTTTTTAACTTTTTAATCCTTTAAAGAGTCGACTAACTTAATATTTCAGGGCTTGGCTAATAATATCTTTGCTAGTATTAGTTCGAGTAGTAAGATATAGAATACTAGATATATTTTCAGATCTTTTAGTAGTATTAACTTATAATTTAGTTATTCTATTACTTTCTTGATTTTGAGTAGTCTAATCTTTTTAAATTTTAACTTCTTACTAAATTATTTTGTTTTAATATTTCGTTAGATTAAGTAAACTTTATTCTCCTCTTTTAGTGTTAGTTTCTAACTATGTTTTTTGTTATAATAAGATATATTTCTTTCTATAATAAACTTGAGTTCTTTTGTTAATTCTTTATATATAGCTCTTATCTTTTTGTTTATAAGATAGACTAAATAATTATTTATTTTTACTATTCTTGGTTAATAGTAGACTTCGAGCTTATATTTATAATTAGCAAAGAATAAAGAAACCTTTGTTATTTTTATAAAAAAGTTATTATATATAAACTATATTAAAAATAATAGTTATACTATTAAGGAAATATAATATAGACTATATATTATATAACTATACTACTAAGCAAATTAAGGTTAGCTCCAATTCATACACAGACTACTCTAGACAAGTTAAATAGACATCACTTCCTATACTAGATAAATTGTTACAGTTATACTATAGTCAAGGTCAATATAAGTCGATTCTACCTACCAACTTTTTTATATCTTTCTCTAAGTTAACTATAGTCAACTTGAAAAAAGTCCTCTTACAAAGGACCGAATTCTTAATAGATTATAAGCCTGGATTTGCGAATAATATAAGTAATCGCAACTGACCCCTAAAATATCGATCTAAGGACTTTAGTAGATTCGATTAGGAATCAACTACACGGGTCGATCTAAAAACCCCAGCTATAATTCGCGGAAAAATTAACTACACAAGTCGATCTAAGGACTTTAGCTACGATTCGCGGAAGAATCAATATCTCCAATCTAAGAGAAAAGGACGCGAAGCAAGTTAGCGAAAATATCGACTATATATATCAAAGAAAAGACGTGATTGAGAGTACGAGCTTGTCGCGTAATATTAATACAACAACCTGTTATATATCAAATTACCTCCTCGATCTACGACATCTATATCTACAACACTCTATACTACACCATCTCCTATAATCCCGAACATACATAAGATAGCAGAAGAAAAAGAAAGGTAGAACATCCCAACACTTGCTCGAGACAACCACAAAGCTTGGTTCCGCCAATACAAGATCAAGCTCAAGAGAAAGGGAGTCTTCTATATCTGTAAGCAAATATACATTGAGCATTACATAGTAACAACAATTAAAGACCTAACAAAGGCTCTCGAGGAGCTAAACATCACTAAAGCAAGAGAGAATAAAACAGTTTGACTTAATATTAAAAAGAAAGCCAAATATCTCAAGAATAAAGCAACTACTCTTGACCTCATATTCAGATCACTTAGCGACGATAACCAATGCCTGATCGACGAGTACGAGTACACTTATAATCTATAGATATATCTCTAGAAGAAGTATTCCTAGACTAACGCTATAACTACTAACACATATATAACAAAGATTTAGATGTTTGCCTAAAAAAAAGAAAGTATAGTTACTAGCTCCTAAGATAAACTAAAGGAGTATAGACACAAGCTAAGAGCAGTAGATACCAATACAAGGTTTGTTTACAATAATACTACGCTATTACTCGTCTTAATCAGATCTCTCTCTAAGTCATTCGAGACTACAATCGATACCTTGAACACTTAAAGCAATCTGATAGTCGAAGACAAACTCAAGTACCTCGAGGAAAAGGAATCTAGAATATGTTATACCGGAGAAGTAGCTCAGGCTATATTCCAAGCACAATCCACGAAGTATATCTCGCCTTACTAACGCCGGAGGCAGAGTATAAACTCCGAGAAATCTACCTCGTCCTCTAGCAGGCTAAAGTACTACTTGTGCGACAAGCGACACTTTATCAAGAATTGCTTAGATCTAGACAAAGCCCGAGAGGTCGTTTACAAGGAATCCCAGGACCGAAAAAGGGTATATATAGTGAAGTGTCAAGCTAAAAGCTTAAATAGAATCGACAAATATATTACTAAGCTAGACTCTAAGGTTACTAGAAGGAAAGTTTATAGTTATATAGTCAATAGTAATACTTCCTTAGCTCTTGAAGACTCCTCTGAATCTGATATTACAAGAAATGATAAGAAAGAAGAAGTCTATTACCTCTCAAAGAAAGAAATCAGTAAGGCTATTTTTATAGCTTGGCTAGCCGACACTAATACTACTTTGTATATATCTAATCAATCTTCTCTCTTTAGCTTAATAATCTCAATTAAGTATAAATATATTAAAGTTAGAAAGAAAGAATTAATTACAAAGTATATAAATAATACAAAGCTAAAATATATAAATAACTCTTCTATAGTTCTTAGGAATATATTATATATATTACAACTTGGCATTAACTTAATATTAGCAAGAAAGTTATATTAAGCAGGACTAAAAGGCTCGTTTAATAATAATATAATATATTTCAAGAAAGACAAGAAAAAGATTATTATTATAACAATAACAAATAGGTTATATATTGTAATATATATTGTTAGAAGCTACTAGGATATTATATTTGTTATAACTAAAAATAACAAGCCCGATATTGAAATAGATTAAGCTAAAGATATTGAACTAACTAATATTATTAATAGAAAAGATTTCCTTGGCTTAGTTCATGAAAATAACTTAGAGCTTATTTAGAAAGAGAAAAACTACTATCTAAGATATTATTAGAGATTTGTATATTTAAACCCAAAGAAGATCGCAAGCCTTTATAAGATTATAACTCTTTTAACTTTAATTCGAGTTCCAAGAAAAGAAAATCGTAATATATATAAAGTCTATATACTAACAAAGATATATAACAAAATCCCAAAAAAGCTAAATCTATAAACAAAGATAATTCTAGATAAAATCTAATTCAATATTATAAATTTATTTTCGACTTTAGTATAAGAAAATAAATACTTTTTACTAATTATCAATATCTATTCAAGAAAAGACTAAATATTATTACTCAAGCAAAAAAACAATATATATAAAGGACTCAAAATCTAGAGAATTAATATCAAATACCAAACCCAAACTAAGATTATAAGTACTTAATCTAATAATATATCTAAGCTACTCAAAATTACTAACAAATAAAGAATCACCAATAATATAAAAGCTCAATCAACAATTATAGTATTATTATACCAAAATAGCCCAACTAAGCAAAGTATTTAAACTATAAAAGCAGATATATAAGCAATAATTAAGGAAGCTTAATTACTAATAGAATTCTAAGATAAAACTATAAAGGCAAACTTATATATACAAAATTAAACAAATATTAGCCCAAAAATCAACGATCAGAAAGTTAGTTCAATATAAATATTTACAAAAAAAGTCCCCTTTATTGATTATATATACAAATAAAAGAACAAATACTATTTCTATATTAATCGCAAGACTATCCCGCTAAACCAAAGATATAACAAGCTAGTAAACTCTAGAAGAATTAATATATTTATAAAATACTTAGAGTTAATAATAAAGTATTTCAAGGTCTATTTATCAAAGTATAGTTATATTATAATAGTAAGCTAGCTAGAAGTAGACAAGAAAACTAAAGGAGAGATAGTCGATTTAAGACTAAAAGTTAAGGCTAAAGTATAAGAAACTAGAAATATTATATTAGATTAAAAAGTAAGAGGGCAATCAAAGGAGAAAATAGATAATAGTTTTATTAAAAGGGATTTACGCGAGAATTTATAATTATAACTTTTTACTAATCTAGATTAATAAGAAAATAGTTCTATTAAGGCTAATATTATTAATTTAGATTAATAAGGTAATAAGTTAGCTAATACTATTAACTTAAGTTAATAAAATAATAGATTAGCTAGTGAGAGTAACTTCAAGACTATATTAAGAGTAAAGATTTTATACTTTACTTTACTAAAAAATATATTAACTTTCAATAATAATAGTATTTTAGTCTTATTACAAATTACTTTTAGCTAGTTAACCTCCTTACAACTCCGACAAGCAGAGAAAACACCTTAATACTTTATAAGATCTAAAACTAAACAAAAGTAATCTAAGTCCGATCTAATTAAAGATAAAAAATTAGCCAAGATTACAAAGATTATATTAGTACAACTTCTTAATATATAAGAAGAGTTAGAGACACTAAACAACTACTTCAGAGACCAAGTAATAAACTTTGTATTTCTAACAGAAGTTATTCAAGATATTTAAATCTTATAAACTTATAGAAAAATTATAAATAACCCTGACTATACAAATAGATAGAAAATAGCAAAAGTAGAAGAGATATTTTTACTATATATAAACTAGACAATACAAGAGATAATCTTACCAAGGGAAGTGAATTTTATATTATACAAATAAGTCTATATTGTAAAGACTTGGGCAGATAGATTAGTCGAGTACTTTAAGGCTCGACTAATAGCTCAAGGATTTAGCCAAGTATACAAAAAAGACTATACTCAAACATTTGTACTAATAGTTTATATAAATATCTTGAGATTATTCCTTGTAATAGCTATAGTAGAAGACTAGGAAATCTCTTAATTCAATATCAAAAATATATTTATAGAATTATATCTTAAGGAGAAGATCTATCTTACTCCTTTACAAGAAGTCGCGATCAAACCTGGATATATGTGGCAAGTACTTTGTAGCTTGTATGGACTGAAGTAAGCCGCAAGAGACTAGAATATACTTATCAAGGGAGAACTTGTCAAGTGGAGTTTTACGCAAAGCAAGGCAGACTTATGTTTATTCACAAACTACGGACGAGATATATACTTACTCGTGTATGTAGATAATATTGTAGCCGGAGCCAAGAAACAGGCAGATATTGACTAGTTCTACGAACGACTGTCAGAGAGATTCAGCGCCAAGAATCTAGGGGAGATTAGTAAGATCCTTGGAGCAAGAATCACTCGCGACAGGCAGAACCGTGTAATTAAAGTCGACCAAGAGCAATATCTGACAAGTGTACTCGACCGCTTTGGAATCACGCAAGAAACCTATATCCCAAAGAGAGTTCCAGTCGCAGACTATAAAGTACTACGCCACCCTATAAACGAAGACAAAAGAATTAATATTACTGAATACTAGCAAGGCATTGGAAGCTTAATATACACTATAATATTTACGCGACCTGATATTGTATTTGTCCTAGGCAAGCTTAGTCAATATATGAGCGAGCTAGTAGAGTACTACGGAAAAGTACTTAAGAACCTGATGTGATATCTGAAGTCAATAATCAAGCAGAGACTATATTATAGACCAGGGGGAGAATACGAGTACTTTGTTATATACTCCGATACTGACTGAGCTTTAGACAAGTTAAACTGTAAAAGTGTGTCAGGAAGTATTATACTATTCTATAATAAGCTAATCTTATAGTCAAGCAAGAAGCAGTGATCTGTCGCTATATCAAGCTACGAGTCCGAATATATTGCACTCTCTATATATACCAAGCAAGGACAATAAATTATACAAGTCTACTAAGATCTCAAGTTATCTAAGTATATCAAAAGTAATTCAAGAACTATATAGATACTAGGAGATAACCAAGGAGTACTAGTACTAGTCGAGAACCCTTATCTCCATAAGAGGTCAAAGTATATCGACATCTATTATTACTACATTCGAGACCTTGAGGAAAAGGGAGACTTGCGAGTGAACTACGTCCCGACAAGCGAGATAATTACAGACAACATAACAAAGCCACTGGAAAAGATTATATTCGACAGGTTTAAGGCACAACTAGGTCTAGTGAATAGGCAAGGATAATCTACCCTAAGGGGAAGTATTAAGGAAATATAGTATAGACCATATATCATATAACTACACTACTAAGCGAATTGAGGTTAGCTCCAATTCGTGCACAGACTACTCTAGATAAGTTAAATAGACATTACTTCCTATACTAAATAGATTACTACAGTTATACTATAGTCAAGGTCAATATAAGTCGATTCCACCTACCAACTTCCCTGTACCTTCCCCTAAGTTGACTATAGTCAACTTGAAGGAAGTCCTCTTACAAAGGACCGAATTCTTAATATATACTTAATTATTTTGCTTATAATTAATATAATTTCTAAGATATACTTTAATTACTTAGTTTATTCTCTTGTTTCTACTATTAGTCTAAGAGTAAAATATTGTCAATATCTTTCTATTAACTTCTAGTAGTTCTATAAGAGAAGTCTAGAAGGTAAATATAAATAATTTATCTTAGTCCGAGATAATCTTGTCTAATAGTCTATAATTAACTATTATTCGATCTAGAAAAATATATACTAAGTCTTCAATAGTTTTATTTGATCGAAATATAATAAATATTATATATTTAATAAGTCTCTCTATTATAATAAATATAGAGTTATATAATACTTCTATTACTAGATCTTCTGATTTTAGTAGAAGTCTAATAAAATCTTATAAAATTAATTTCTAAGATATATCAATAATAAATATTATACTTATCTACTTATAAGATATATATCTAGAAAGCTTACTCTTATTATAGATATTATAATTCTATATTACTAATTTGACTTTAACTCTCAATTCTAGATATTAATAGTCTCTCGAGATCTACTCGAATATTTAGTAGTTTCCTTGATATCTATAGACTAATAGCTTATATTATTCTTTAATAAAGTTATATCTTATTTTATCTAGAATAAAGATCTTGGATATTCTTGTTTGTCTATAATAATCCTCTTTATATTCTAGATATAATCCTAGCTAATATATATCTAACAAGTCTTTATTAATTACTTTCTTAAATTCCTGTATCTAGCTTCTAAATAGAGTAATTACTAGTTTTAAGTTAACTACTTCCCTTACTCCCGAAGCAAGGTCTCTATTTTCAAAGTTCTCAGAATTATAATTTTCTTATAGATTTTGTTGTCCTTATATTCTAAAAAGTAGCTAAATATATTTACTCTCTTATTCTTTGACCCTTCGATATATTTGATTATAAAATTATAATTAGCTAATTTTTCTGTCTAATAAACAAGTCGTCGGTTTATTAAGTCTTTTGTAGTTATAAAGTTACAAAGATTCTAGTAGTTAGAATATATTATAACTAGATTCTTGGTTCTCTACAAATAATATTTCTAATACTTTAATATTTCGACTATAGCTAATAGTTCTTTTTGTAAATATTATAGTTCTATTTGGCCGGGATATCTTTTTAGAGTAATATATAATAGTTTATAATTATTTCCTTTTATCTAGCTAAAGTAGTATAGCTCTAATTACTATATTTAAGATATTTATCTCTATTTCGCAATCTTAGTCCTTATAATAACTATAGAAGATAGGGTCCTCTAGATATTTTCATTTTAACTTACTAAAAATATTCTCAGTCTACTTATTTTATCGAAATTCTATTAATCCTTTTGTGAGATCACTTAATAATATAGCGATCTTTAAATAGTCTTTGATAAGCTATCGATTATAACTATAGAATCCTAAAAATCTTAGAATATCCCGAATATTCTTAGATCTAGATTAATTCCGAATAATCTCAATTTTCTTTGGACTAATTTTTATTTCTCCTAGATATATAATATATTCCAGGAAATCGACCTTCTTTACTCCAAAATAATACTTGGAGATTTTCAAGCAAGAGTCTATCTTGGCTAGTACTCTTATAACCTACTTAATATATTTCTCGTAATCTAATTCTTTCTCCGAATAGACTAGAATATTATTAAGATAGTATATAGCTATCTTGTCTAGAAATTTATATAAAATATTATTGTTTTGTCTCTAATATATAACTAGTATATTTATAAAACTAAATAATATTATTATATATTTTTAGAGCTCTGAGGGAAGGATAAAGGCTATTATTTACTTGTGTCCCTCCTTGATTTATATTAGATTAAATATATTATATTAGTCTAACTTTGTAAATATTATAGCTTTTTCTAGTTTGTCTCTGAGAAACTATATATTTAATAATAAATACTAATCCCGAATTATTCCTTTATTAATAGCTCGAAAGTCTTTATAGGGTCTTCTATTCGAGTTATTTAGTTTCTTAACAATTAGTATATTTGAAGTATAGAAAGATTTAGATACTTTGATCTATCCTTTCTTGTATACTTTCTTTATATATTCTTTTAATATATAAAGTGTTACTAGATTATACTTTTAGAGTATCTGCTTTAGTAGTATAAATTCTTTTTTGAGATTAATCTTATAGTCTTATAATTAATAGTTAGAAAGTACTCTTAAATCCTGAGAGTCTTTAAATAACCTCACGAACTCTCTATATTATATAAATAAAATATTATTGTCTCAGATAATCTATAGAGGACTACTCTTTCTATTAGTATATCTAGATACTCCGGAGATTTTCTTTGTCTTTATTGATCCCGATTATAAGCCTTTGCAATTATATTAGCCAAAGTATAACTCTTTTGTTACTTAGTCGATTTTAGAGTTATACTTAGTAATCTATAGTATACTTAATATTGCCTCGTGAGAATCTAACTATATTATATAAAACTTAGTAAGCAATTAATATCTATCACAGGTCTCTATTTAAACAAGTTTAGTAGTCTTGATAACTACTCTATCTTAATAGTCAATAGTTGTTTTATTAGTAACTTTTAACTTGTAAGGCTTACTAAGCATTTTTTGCGACAACTCTAATCTTGTAGCGACAAATAATAATATATAGTTATCTTCTGCTCCTGTGTCTAGAAGGACTACTAGGTCTTTCCCTGTTACCTATATTATTAATATAAATTATCTTTTATTTTCTAGAGTATAAAGTTCTTTTACAATATTATTTGTAATAGTATCTATTTAATTTCGTATTTTTTCTTGGATCTTATCTCGAAGTAGTAAATAAGGATATCCTGTCTAAAAGTAGAAATTATTCTTTATATTTGATTTATAGTATTAGTCTATATTTTTTCGTTTCTAGATTCTTGTCTTCTTGGTTTGATCTATTATTTCTTATACTTGTAGTTTGTCAGAGTAAGGTAAGTTATTGAACTATATTTTAGGTCCTATAACAAGAACTTAATTCTTGATTATATACTTCGAGACTCCTGGGTCCCCTTGATTCTTCTTTTTGAGCTTTAGTCTTTGATTATTTATATAAGTTAACTTGTACTCTACTTTATAATATAGAAGTCTAATATTAGATTTATACTCGCGTACTATATTTTAATCTTTATCTATTTACTATCTATTATTCTATATAATAATAATAATTTTCCAAATATAGTTAAGTCGAAATTTGGCGATAATACTTTGTTTCTTAGACTAAACTTTCTAAAGACTAGACTTAGCTATAGAATCTCGTAATTTCTTAGTTTCCTATTTTATAATAATAGTGTCTTTAGGTTCTTCTATTACCTGATTACTATTCTCTGAGGAAACTTTGTCTCTCTAGAATATCTCTAGTATAGTAATATCTTTTTTTTTATTATTTAATATTAATTCCTCTTTGAGTTATAATAACTCAATTATTTTGTTTTATATATTTAGTTAGCAAAAAGCTATCTAATTCTAATCTTGTATTATTATATTATAGATCTTTTCTTCTTGTAGCTTAGTATTAATAATATATTAACTAAAAAATAATAGATATTTAATAGTATAAGTATAATAATTTTTTAATTCTATTACTCCCCGGAATCTTTATTACTCTCCTTCTTATAGTATAGTAACTTGAAATAATAGTAAGTTATTGTTTTAAATAATTAAAGGTAGCCTATATAGTTGTCTCTTGGGTTTGAAGAATCCTTTTTCTTAACTAGTTTAACTTTTTTAGTAAGTATCTTTTTTAGAGAATTTTTCTATTCTTAGATTACTTTCTTTCTAATAGTATAAGGGAATCTCTCGTCGTTGAGTTATATATTTCTATCTAGCCTTAATAATATTAAGTTATCTATAAATACTTATTTTCTCGAGGTTTTCTTTTTTGAGCTCTTCTTTTTCTAATACTACCAATTCTTTGATATTGCCCTCTAAAGTTCAGTTAGCTTTTTTGTTTTTGTATATATAAACGAAATATCTAGTCTTGCTATAGTTATAATAAGTTTTATCTTGAAAATTAGTTCTTTTCTTGTCTTTCTTCTTCAAGAATATAACTTGTTTATTATTATTAGTCTTAGCTTTTCTATAATATCTTTACTTTTTACTATTCCTGGATATATAATTACTATTGTCCTTTTTAGAAGAGAAATTGTTTTTGTTTGCCCTTTTATTATATTATCTTTTGTAAAGGTAGTTATCTACTAGAATCGACAAGGTTATAAGACTATTTATATCTCTAAGTTTGTCTTTATATAATATATTATTCTTAATAACTTTTTTTAACTCCCTTATATATTGATTTATAAGGGCTATTTAATCTTATTTAACTTTTATTATATATTACTAAAACTTAGTTAAATAGACAATAATAGATTTAGTCTATTTTAAAGTATATAACTTTTAAATAATTATCTTTTTTTTATTTATATTTCTATAGACCTTTTTTATTTCTTTCTTAAATCCTTTTTAGCTCCCAAAGATAGTCTTTGTAATTACTATATTTTTATTCTTATCTAGATTATTAAAATAATCCCTTAAATATAATTTTATTTATTTAATAGTATCTTCTCTTAAATAAGACAAAGCTTATAGACTTTTCTAGTTATAGTCAGGAAATTTATCTTTATTAAACTAAAAATATAATTTTAGTTAAAGAATAAAGGTCTCGAGTTTATTATAATTTTTTTTGAACTTGTCAAATAATATAACTTTTAATAACTTAATACTCTTGACTTAGACTTAAATTCTAGATATAAATATATTAAGAAGAGAAATATTATTTCCTTTTTTGTTATTGTCTTATAAAGAATTTAATAAAAGTATAAGTAGATTAGCTAAATATACTAGTAAGTTAATATTAATAATACTTGCTATAAAGCTAATAATAGTCTATAGTCGTAAGGGTCTTAGTTATATAGATATATTTAATACTTTAAACTAAATACTCAAAGTATAACAATATCTTTTTCTATATAAGTATTAGTTTAAAGTATCTAGCTTATCTAGATTACTAATAAATACTAGTAAACTAACTATTATTAGATTCAAGAGTTCGAGATATCTAAATTACTTAGTTACTATACTCGAAGGTATAGTCTATTACTTCTGACTATATAGAATAAACTTGATATTTAGAATAGTACTAAGAGTTGAGCACGAAGCTTCTAACTAAGGGTAAAGATATTATTATATAGAAATCCCTCTTGTCTTCGCGCGATCTACGCGATGTCGCTCAGAGCGCGCGCGACAAGTCGATGGTCGCGCGAGTGTGTGACTATGTCATGTGATTCCGATGGCCCCAGGGCCCCTTGCGTTCCCGAGATACCTAAGGCTCTCAGGGCCCTGGGCCTTGAGAACCCTAGATTCTCAAGGCCTCCTCGCCTATATCCGTAGTTGCAGAAAACAACGACCAATTAACTGTATGATCGTTTACTTCTTATAACAATGAAATAGTCCCATGACTTTGCATATAATACTATTTTAAATACTTCTATATAATTTATATAAAACTTAGAAAATTGAAAACTAGTTTAATTAAACTTTTAGTTATTTTTAAATTATTAGCTTGTAGGGCTAGAAAATTTAATTTAATTTTATATTATAGACTTATATTACAAGATTATTCTAAATTACTTTTTCCTTAGAAATAAAAAATTTATAAGAGATAATATAATTTTTGAATATTCTTTTATAATAATTAATATATTATATTACTAGTATAAAAATTAGTATAAATCTACTTGTATATATTATAAGAAGGACTATTTCGAAGCAAGAACTTATATTTATTTTTCGAGAGTTATTTAATTTTTTGAAAAAGGAATTTATAACTTCTTTGCTATTTTTTTTGTTAAAGCTTGAACTTCTAAAGCTTAGTTCTCTAAAAAGAAATTAGTTTTATATTAATTATTAAATTAATCTAAGACTTATAAGAATTAATTGTCTATATATAACAAGAATATTATTATATAATTCTTTAGAATATTTACTAGTAATTATATTATTATTATTTTGTTATTTATTTGCTTTTTATATTTGTTTATATTTATATTCTTGATTAAATTTATATTCGATATTTTTCTAGACTAGATTATTATTATTATTAGTTATAAACTAGCTTCTAAATTCTCTAATTCTAAGTTTTTTTGTTAAAGTCTTCTAATCTTTGCCTTGTCGCTTATTTAATAAAATTAATATAAAGATTAATATAAATTATAATATTCAAATTATTATTTTAACTTGATTACTAAGATATATATAAATATTATTTTCTCTTGATATTTAATAGAAGTAAAAATAAACTTCTAAGTCTTTCGAATTTTTTTTCTTGTATATATAATAATATTTTAATCTACTATTTTTGCTTTTTTAAGCTTTTTTTAAATATAATTAACTTAAAGTACTTTAAGTCTTTTTTATACTTTAATTATATATTTATTAATTAATAAATTACTTTATACTTTTCTCTTATAAGATAAGCTTTTAGTTTTTAAAATATTTTATAAATATAATTAATATAAAGATTAATTTATATTAAGAATATTTTATCTAATTTATTATTTCTTGAATAAGTAAACTTATTTTAATAGATTTATTATTTATATCTAATATTATTATAATATTCTAAAAATATAATTAATATAAAGATTAGTTTATTATTAAAAATAGCTTACTTGATTAAATATTTTTTGCAAAAATAAATTTATTTTAATATATCTAGAATTTTAATATAACTAATATTATAAAAGAATTAAAATTAATAGAAATATTAATATATCTAGAGAAAAGACTTATAGTAAAATTATAACTAAATATAGTTTAATATAATTTATAAGCTAGATTATTAGAAAAATAAAAAGAGTTATAATAAATTTAAAGTTTAAAGTTATATTAATAAATTTTTATCTAATATTCTAGGTCTTAATAATACTCTTAAGTTTAACTTTTTATAACCTTATTTTCTAATAATAATAATAACTCTACTCTATTAACTAATATATAATATTTTACTTTATATATATTAATTATTATATTAATTATTATTTATAGAACTTTAATAGCTCTAACAAGAAAAAATCAAAAGAAAAAAACTATTAGAAAAGCTTCTAAAAAGGAGTTTAGAAATAAAAGTAAAAAGAAATTAGTTTAAGCCTTAAAGTATTAATATTATATTAAGGCTAGTAATAAGTAAATTAATAGAATAATTAATATAATAGCTAATATATAATTATAGTAAAAGTATTTCAAGATATTAAATATTATCAAAAGATAATTAAGCTTTTGATCTCAAAAGTACTATTTTAATATTTAGTTATAGAAATTATATATAAAGTAACTATAGAAATAAGTTTTTGTATTTAAAGAATTACACTTAAAGCTCTTTAAGAATATATAGAGAGTATATTAGTTATTGAGTTTAAATATAAGTCTCTTTTTACTTTTTTATTAATTTTTATATTAATCTTTATATACTATAGTTACTAACCTTGCTATTATCTATACTAAGTATATTATAATTCAATAAAAAAATATATATTTAGTTTAGATAATAAGATTAGATATAACTAGTTATAAATTTCCTAGTTAACTATATTAGCTATATATAAATAGTCTAATAAAATAAAAGGCCAAATATTAGAATCTATTAGTTTTATTCTTTTAAATTTTACTTGATACTAAAAAAGTTAAATCTAGAACTATAAAACTTTTGTATTTATATAGTAAAGCTAGATTAGTATAAAAGTTAGTATAATAATATAAGTTCTATTCAAAAATTAAAATAAAATAGAAAGCTAGATATCAGAATATATTGGTTTTAGTCTTTGAAATTTTACTTATATTAGGTACTGAATAAATTAATCCTGATCTATGAAACTTCTATATTTATATAATAAAGCTATGTTAAGATAAAAGTTAGTATAATAATATAAGTTTTATTCAAAAACCAAAATAAAATAAAATTACGTGAAATTATGTAATATTTATTGGGGCCCCCAATGGGGGGGTTGGCCGTACCTTACCCCACTCTAGACCTTGGGGTGGGGCCCCATAGGGTGGGGTAAGGTGCTTAATCCCCTACCCCATGGGGCCCTATTGTGCAGTCTATACACTAGTGAGGAACATCACGAACTGAATGTATGGTCAGGCAGAAGCGGGGAAGACATTAAGTGCTATTACTTTACTGTAAAGGAACGGGTGTATATATGCCCTCGAGGCATCGTCTGTCATATGGGGAGAGAGGATAGGTGTGGGAAGGATTGTGGAAAGAAACAGCCACTGCTTGGGCCTCAGTATGAATTGAGGGATGTAATGAAGACGATACTTGTTAGGAAGAAGACTGTGGTCGATGGAGAGGCGTTGTTGAACGGGTGGAGTGACGGTTAAATTAATATTTAGAGAACTGAGAAGCTTGGACGGGGCATTCAAGTCCTCGAGAATATTGAAATAATATACAGCCACGGGACTTCCTCGCTATCACATCATTAACTTGTTTGGTAACTTATACTGCTAAACATGAGGAAGTGACGGGTATAAGGTTCATAGTTGATTTGGTTTTAATGATCGCGTGGACGCCGAAACCAACTAACTATGGCTTCTTCAATGAAACATATATGACTAGATTTAACTTTGTATCAGGCATGTAACCTGTAGTGTGATATGGGTATAGTACGACAAGTAGTAGTCTCGCCATTAGCGAGTATTGTGACGAGCTTTGTGATAACAATATACCTCCAATGATTAATATTGATCTATCAAAGACCGTATCGATGGGACCACATGCATCGGGTTCATAGATGGACCACCTAAATAAGGTATATCGGAATCCTTTTCTTTTATCCTTCGGCAGTGGAATTTCAGGTATTAGAGCCATTTGTATGTAGGACCCATGGTACCCCGGTCTTATTGGAAAGTTAACTACCGTATTTTTTGAACAGAAAATTGCCGTATCCCACCTGGTCTGAGAAAAAGCTCCTCGAGAGCCCTTCTAATCTGTTCACCTCATAATTCTTTAACTTGCTGCCATCGACACCAGGGCTGTGCACGCTGGGACCAGATTGAGAATTGTCATGATCAATCCAATTCCAATCAATATTTTCTTCTTCTGTGGCATAAATTTGGAAAAGGCTTTCCAACATTCTAAATTACTATTGAGATCCGTTACATATTGAGTAGGAGGTGGGTATGTCTGGATCCTTCGACCTAAAGCCGGAGTTATGTTTGCTGGCGATAGCGTGAAATACGGGGGTGTTATTGCCAGATGTAAGTTTTGCATCTGAAGTTTCTGTTGGGTGATCTCAGAAAGTCTCTTTTGCTGTGCCAGTGCAGGTGGCCAGTACTTCGGGGGTAGATAGTAGATGATGTTACTTAGGTGCTTCCAACTACGAGTTTTGGCTCCTTAACCCTCCTGTGAAGAAATTGGATGCTCGCACGTAAGTATCCATCTAACTTAGTATTATGAGAAGAATGTATTTATAGGTATTGTGGATAATTGTATATTGGATAAGTTTGGATTTTGACTTTGAATACAGGAGTGATAAATAATTATTTTCATTGTGCAAATCCTGGCCACAAGTTTGGTTGCATGCACATCCCGTGTTCCTAACAATCAGATCCTCATCCCAAGTCAATTGCACGACTTTCATAGACAGTCATTGTATTCCGGGTGACCGCCAAAACCCTGAGCCTTTGGTCATAGATGATCAAGTTAATTTACCATGTGCAGGGATGAGAGGAGTGTGATAAAGACAATACTTGGAACTAAAACCTATCGCCATGTGAGGGCTCTATTGGCCAAGTAAAATGATAAATAAATGATTCCTAACAGGGCAGAGGAAACTTGTACCAATATCCCTGGTTTTAATAAACTTGTCACATCTGAACAGAACCTTGAAAGGCCAATGGTTGTTAGAATTCCTAGCTTTGGGAATGTGTTCGCAATGGATTGCCTTCACGGTCTGAGCCGGGTAGCCAGGTTGGTTTGATCTAGAGCCTCATAATAGCGCGCGGCACGCTGCAGGTACGCCACCAACATCGGATTCTTTGCCAGTGCGGTTGCCACGAGTGTCATGCTAATGCAGTGTGAGGAATCCACATAATCCTTCAGAGGGGATAAAGGACCTAACCACCCTTAGATAATATCATTCACACCTCTGCATATTGTGGATGGGGGATAGCAATCGAAGCATGGCTTCACTGGAGCATGAAAAATCGACGGACTATCGAAATCGCCTGAAAGACATTGAAATTCAGGATGTACAACGAGGGGCCTTTATCGAGGTAGCTCTAACCAACCCTCTGAATTATTATTGCGGGGACTCATAGTGTGATGCCAACAGGAAATTATCGGAAAGCTAGAAAGTGTGCAGGCGCAGTTAGCTACCGTTTCAGAGAGGCGAGAGAAGGACGTTTCTATCCTTCGATCGGATTTAGAGAACGAAAGGGATTCTCGACTTCGATGGCAAGACAAGGCTCGAGTTTTGGACGAGCGCATAACGTCGATGGTGTGTAACGATCCTTTCATTGCATCCTAGACTGAGCAATTGGTGACAAATAATGCAATAGGAGAAGGCACGTTTTGTGCTTGTGTTGGTGGACGCCGATGCGGACATGTATATGGTGAGTGATCTCGTTGTTACCAGCCAAAACAGAGTACTGAAATATGAAAGTTCCACCAGCGATATTTGTCGCGGGGACTCATGGGCGGACAAGATGCTGCTGACAATTTGGTGACGATAGTTCGAGGGTACTGTGTATCTCTTGGTTTTTCGGTTTACGAAGCAGAAAATGTTCCCATTGTGGTTAAGGCTTATGCAAATCTTCTCAAGTTAGGGAAAGCCTGTGTCGAAAAGCAACTCGCAAATAGTGTTTATGATGTGGCCCAGTTCTGGATCGGGTTTAGTCGGAGACAGCCTATGTTCGATTTTGTTGATATTGGTTTTGGAAAGGAAGAGGCTGATAACAAGATTAGAGGTAAATTCCACCAAAAAGATCATCGATCTGGTAGATTGACATGACATCCCAGAGATACTTGGTTACCACTTATTAAATCCACAGTGTCAGCACATTTTTCTGGCATGTTGTGGTGACGGTGGCTATGTGCCAGTACTTAGACAACACGCTGCAAAACAAGCTTATTTAGAACGTTTGTCATTGCTATCCGTTGGATCGATTAAACCAAAAATTTGTGATCTGGGGTTTCCAACCACATTCGTATTTGAACCATTATTCAATCAGGTTAATGGGACTCAAAAAGCCGCTCCATCAAATACTCCTAAAGCTCGAACACTATCAAGCCCAACAATCATTAAACCACTTGACAAAGCGGGGCCGCTTATGCAATTCGAAATTGAAAATAGCAAAAGACTAGGACCGATTCTCCGAAGCGTTACTGGAAAGCGCTTTGATCGACTACTGAGCGTGAATCCGGAAAACCTTGAGCGTTTAAGAAAGAAGAACTTGTGTTCTTGGCACTACTTGCGTTCAGACTGTGTTAACATCAACAAATCCTGTAGGAAGGAGCACAGCTACCCAAGGCCGATCTCTGTGGAAGATTTTGAGGCATTATGGGTCATCGCTCGAGTTGGAAGGTGCTATAAGGTCCGCAAAACAGGCGATTGCGAAGACAGGCTGTGTTTCTACAGCCATGAAGCGAATTAAGAGTTTCCTCAAAGGGTATGGAATGAAGAGATTTCTTTTCGAGAGGTACAGGGGATAACAGAAGACTTTCCACAGATCAATTGACGAAAATATTTCATTTTCAAGAAATACGGAGAAAGGGATTTCCCCTACCCCGGATTTAATATTACCAGGCGGAATTTAGCAATTTGATTTGATTTTCGTATCTATACAATGACATCAGAATCAGCGACTGTTTTAGGTTATGCAATAATACAGAGCCTGCTTACTTTTTGGACATTGCCCTTTCCTCCCATAGCCCCTTGTGTGCTTGAATCGCAGAAATTTCTTTGCTCGTTTGACAAGCCATATCCATCCTTCGAGATTATCCGAGGAGATCTGCTACGTTCATTGGCATCTCATCGATCTGGGTGGAGTAGTACACTATAGATCATTAGCCCGAGCTCTTCCAACAGAAGTTACTTAGAATTTGTACATTCGATATCCCGCAAAATTCTCACATCTTCACTTGTCACGAAATTTATCGCAACACCTTTTCGTCCGAATCTGCCACTTCGTCCAATACGGTGGATATAGTTCTCGCGGTTGCTGGGTAAATCGTAGTTGATAACCAGCGAAACTTGTTGAACATCGATACCACGAGCCCAGACATCCGTAGAAATCAAGACTCTAGAGTTTCCTTGGCGGAAGTCTTGCATAATGCTGTCTCTCTCTTTCTGCGGCATCTCTCCATGCATCGAAGAAACTGTAAAGTTTGCCTCACGCATCTTATCCGTCAACCAATCGACCTTTCTCCGAGTGTTGCAGAAGATAACAGCTTGCGTAATCGTAAGGGTGTCATAAAGATCGCAAAGTGTATCGAATTTCCATTCTTCCTTCTCTACAGCGATGAAGTATTGCTTGAGGCCTTCCAACGTTAATTCGTCACGCTTCACCAGAATGCGCACTGGGTCCGTCATAAATTTGGTGGTCATATCGAGAACATCATAAGGAAGAGTGGCAGAAACAACGACAACCTGTGTTGCAGGAGGAAGGTATCGGTACACGTCGTAGATCTGCTCTCGGAAACCACGGTTCAACAACTCATCAGCCTCATCGAGAACTAGCATCTTGATATGGCGTGTTCGCAGATTTCGACGGCGAATCATGTCAGCGACTCGACCTGGCGTTCCAGAAACGATGTGCTGGCCGTACTCCAACTTGCGGATATCCTCTCCCACATTCGTTCCACCAATGCAAGCATGGCATTGCACGTTCATATAATCTCCCAAAGCCATAACGACGGACTGGATCTGAGTTGCAAGTTCTCGGGTAGGGGATAAAACAAGTGCTTGGGTCTCACGAACAGCTGTGTCGATAACCTGGAGCATGCTGATTGAGAACGTCGCAGTTTTACCCGTACCAGATTGCGCCTGGGCGATAGTATCGCGACCTTTGCAGATTTGCACAATTGCACGAGATTGGACAGCGGAAGGAGATTCGTAGCCGTAAGCGTAGATACCTCGTAGCAGATTTTCTGTGTCTAGTCAGTATACTTTTCGAGGTTGTCGATGGAGGCTCAATACCTTTCAAGTGCATATCTTGGAAAGTTGGTGCAACGGTAACATCTTTAGAGGTCGTGAATTCCATTCTCTCATCCGCCTTGCGATCGATACCGTCTGCCATGATTGCGATTGTATTATTCGTTAGATATGGTTGTGGTTGTGATTTGTCTATCGGATATGGTGTTGGGGTTTGGGGAGGAAGCCTGATAAATTTTGGCGGGTCGACTAGAGCAAGCGGACTGATTGGCTGGGCGCAAAGTCGCGGCTCAAAATTTACAGCACCTTCATAAAACACCAACTCCATACTCGCACCGAATCTCAAGAGAAAGATCTGCGCAGCGATAGAAGGCCGTTGTCTATACATATCTTGACAAAGGACTTTGAGGTATTTGTTGCAATCATGATACTGGAAGAGCAGAGGTTCCTTCATGAGGATCTTGAGCGGTTGGAACAAGCTATCAGTGATCGAGTTGCTGAGGATCCTCGACAGGTATATTGTCTCCCCGACTATCAAATACATTTACTAACAGTACACTACCAGGTGCGCGAACGATTAAATCGGGACCACCAGATATCAGGGTTTCTAGACAGGATACAAGATCAATCAAAGAGACTACTAGACATTTACAATGATGCGGAAGGAGTTCGCTCGAAGGAGATACAATCGATATCTACAGGCGAACCGCTGAAAGAATTCTATAAACAGTTGTCTGACATCAAAACATTTCACCAGAAGTACCCAAATGAACCCGTAGAGAACCTGGAGAAGGCGTACAAGAAAAGGGCGCCAGCAGAGGGAGAGCCTATTATTTCCGAAGTCGACAATATGTTTACGGGAGAAGAAGCTTTTGGCAAATTTCTCGACCTTACCACCATCCACGAACTCTTTCTTAATCTACCTAGCATTAAACGCCTCACATACCTCCAATATCTCGATGCATTCGATTCGTTCACACCTCCACTTTGCAATATCAAGCGGCCAGATAAGATGACAGATCAATATTTCAATTATGTAGGCCAGCTGGCAGGCTATCTGGAAAGCTTTATGCGACGAACACGGCCTCTCGAAAACTTAGAGAAGCTTTTCGAAAGCTTTGACTCAGACTTTGAGAAAGCTTGGAACGATAATGAAGTGGTTGGATGGAAACTAGAAGTTGGACCGACTTTGGGCACAACGGGTGGTGATACAGTCTGGTGTGCTGATTGCGAGAAGGAATTCAAAAATGACAATGTCTATAAGGGTCATTTGAATGGAAAGAAGCATATCCGGGCGGCTGAGCTAAGAGCAACGCGACAAGAAGTAGCCGGAACCAGCACAGGACCATCAAGTAGGGGTTCTTCGACACTGCGACTGAAGGAACGGGCTATTGCGGAACGCGAATATAGAACAAAGCGTCTTGCAGCAGCAATGTCACAAGAGCGAGCCGACACTAGGGTAAATGTCGAAAGAAAGCAAGGCATGACCGAGCGCGAACGACAGATGGAGCTGGATGCGGTTTTCGCTGAATCTACTTCTGCGGCGCCTCAGGCTGGTGATTCGGATAGTGAGTCTGACGACGATGAGAAAATATATAACCCGCTCAAGCTACCACTTGCATGGGATGGAAAACCAATTCCCTTCTGGCTCTACAAGCTTCACGGTCTTGGTGTCGAGTTCAGGTGCGAGATTTGTGGCAATTATGTCTACATGGGCAGAAGAGCTTTCGACAAGCATTTCAACGAGGCACGCCATATATACGGCCTGAAATGCTTAGGTATCACAAACACAACACTCTTTAGAGAAATCACCGATATCGCTGATGCAGAAAAGCTCTGGGAGAAAATTCAGCGCGACAAGAAGAAGAATAAGACTGATGAGGGAAGTGTAGTGCAGATGGAGGACGCTGAAGGCAACGTAATGCCAGAAAAGGTTTACTACGATTTGCAAAAGCAAGGCTTGCTCTAGATTTGGGGCTACCAGAACAAATTGTATAACAAAATGATGTATGATATCAGGGTAAAATCTCTAGTGTGGTCTCTAATCCGATTATGAGGGGAGAATTGCACAACGCTAGTTCCTTTTGTGGTTGGTTCCCGGTACCTGGTCTGGTTTTTCTTTTTTGGAAAGACATCATAATTATTTGACTCAAAGCGCTGAGTGCCCGCGTAGTACATGATGCATTTGATATCCAGTCCAATTTTTAAGATCTCTTGCAACTTTAAAGGAATCCATCATTCGTTGAAAACTCACTTTCTATAAATTATCTTTACAGGATTCCTCTACCCACATACTATTTAAAAAAAAAAAATACTGAAAATCGGACTCCTACATCCAAAACCAATCTCTACTCTTCAAAATGAAGTTTATCCCCGCAACCATAACGGTAATCCTACTCTACCGTAACCTCACATCGGTGTCTGCTGCACCAGTCAGCCCTCCACCAATCGCAGGTGACATTCAAGGTCTCTCGTACATCATCGCCGGCCCAGGGACCTATATCCCAGCAACAAACACCACACACTCCAGCAGCGAGGCAGGCTCTCTACGTATCAACCAGCTCGCTCCCGGTCCTGTGGTCACATGGGAAGGAGCCCGGAGATTCCTTCAGACTGAGATAGAGACTCATACCAATGCCCACCATGCCTCCAGAAGCGGGCATATCATAGAGAGAAAGAGTACTGCATCTCGGAACGAAAAAAGCATTTTACTCCCACCCAATGACTACGGTTCTCATCCGGACTCCAACTTCTTCAAGCCAATCCGGAATATAACCATAGGACTCCATGTTGATAATAGCACTGTTGCCATTTCTTTCCCCTCCACCCCTTCCGCCAGTCAAACAACAGCACCTCAAAATGACAAACCCCACCTCCTCACCCGTAACCCCCGCCGTCATTCCTCCTTTCTAGCCCATCAAAACTTCACAAAAGGATCTCATAACAGTATTAGTACCAACGGTGGAGCACCTGTCTCCCCCCACAATATAGAGCACGGGTTATTAAGCACGCTCGCCAGTCAAGCTGCTGCTGCTGCTGCACGAACTTGTTTATACGGGAAGACTTGCTCGAGTGTTGGTGGGGCAGTTGTGGATACAATTTTGGGTGGCCATCACAAGGGAGGCAAGAAGGCTCAGAATGGCAATAGTTCTCTGGGTTAGGATGAGTGAGGCTATGATGTGAGTGTGGATAATCTCCTTGGTAGAATTAATGTTAGATTTGGATTTATGCTGTATGAAATCACATAAAATCTGCTCATGAGACATTTGTACTGGGAAGTTATCAGTGCTTTTATTATGATAAATGTTTAAATTTGTGAGGATCAAAGCGCAGAAGCTGAGGACTTGGGGTATTGGTATGCTAAGACATCACTAACATTGCTGTTCATACGTTTGGTGATCTCCGCCACCATCAAGATTCCCCAATATTATCGCGGATTTCCAAGTAGCTAGCCCGCGGGAGCCGTTCTTTTAGGGCCAGGGTGATCTGAAATAAAGCCCCTGATGAGCTGAAAGGGGAGTTTATTGACGTTTCACATATGGGACAGCTACCCGTCGGCACATACTAAGAGTAATCTCACCCCGGAGTATTTCTACGGAGCATCTATCCACCAAAGAAAGTTTAGTGAAGAGGGGGAGGTTCAAAGTTACTAGAAGCCAATTGAACGACTTAAAAAACGGAACGCTCAATAGGGCTATGGTAACCCTAAAATGCTCAGTTCAGCGGGAAAATGTACATTCCACCAAACGGTATACCATCAATATTCTACATCATCTACTATAGAGTTAGAAGGTTGATATGATCTAACTATAGTATTCTGCTCTAAATTGAGGATATTTGCTAATACTTCCCTCTTTTATCTGGTGAGTCTCGAGATTTCGCTATGTACTTTGCACTCATCTTTCGTATTTAATATTTTCCCTCCTGCATAAATTTTTAAGTCTGGGACTTTAATTACTTTTTAAAGAGGGATCGATGTGGTTAGTACTTTGTTCTCATGTTTTCGAGTAAGGAGGGTTCGGAAGAAAGCTATTCTTCAATGTGGTCTCTGGCCTGAGATCCTCAATTGGAATGTTGCAATGGTGATCGTAAATATGAGTCGCTAATGTCTTTCCATTTCCTCACTGATATGGATATCCGAAGGGTATCACACTATCCATTAGTTCTTCTGTCTTTATTGCTGATACCAATGGCAGGTTTATCATCCAAGCATTACTGCTCAACTATATAGACTGTAGAGCTTCAATAAAGCCATGAATATACTAGCTACAGAGAGCATGACTTTAGGTAGCTCCATTCTCCTTAAAAAGTTATTTATAGGTACCAATTAGTGATATGTGAGCACAAAGAGACATGGCTCTTGATGAAGGCCTCGCAGAAAATGTGTGTTGGAAGTATTGTATGTATGTGGAGGAGACAGCCATGTCCGGAATATAGCAAGATTGTTACAATATTTCTGCGATTCAGGAATACCTGGTCAATAGTTGTTAAGTGTTTAGAGATGGACTCAATTCACAGTGCTAAACCTGTGAGTTAAGATGCTACCAAGACATTTATGCATCTATGCAGATTACATTAACTTTAATTGTGCATATATATGCAAGTAACATTTCTTTTCACAACAGAAATTCGCCATTCCTTGAACCTTTACTCCTACATCCCCTTCAGTTTATCCCCATTTAGACTGCATGTATTTCGCACGTCAGGTCAAATACTTTAAATTATGAATATGACTTGCTATTCATACTATTCACTACCTTCTAGCCTTTCTCATCAACGTGCAGGATCTTAAGAAACTCTCCCTTGCGATGTGATACTTGTTGGAATTCTGAGTTTAATAACACCACACTAGTTCTGGTATTCTAGTAGCTGCCAGCACCTCCAAATTTGAAATGCCTTTCTTCATTCCATGTGACGCAAGTACTGTATAGCGTCTTTCTATTGCGATGTTCTGGATTATGTTCGCTTAAGAGTGAAATTCGCATGAGGCCAGTAATTGCGGGGACACTAGAACGGATAGATACGGTCCAAAGGACCTTGAGAAGGCTGTAAAACTCCTTGCGCGTGTATTGAAATGTTGATTTCGTACGAACTTCGGGCCGATCGACGCTTTTCTGGCGTTCCCTTTTTCCATTTGCTTTGGCTATGGGCTCTTGGCGTAGTAGGGGTGTCATTGATGCAATCAATGCTCCGGACTCTGTATCGAGAATGCCCTCAACAATGTTAGTCTTCACTTTATAATATTAGCGTCTTTTTGACACATCTGGCAGGTGCCAGATCTGCTTGGCTAACGTCATGTTGGAATTCTAGACACTTGTCAGTCAATTGTTAAAATTTTACTAAGGGAGTGGTGGAGAACAGGAAATTTACAGTAGGTACAAGTGTACTTCTACTAATTGGCCATGGCTCAGACTACATAAGACTATTAAAACAAGGCGGGCTCTATTCCAGCCACCATTGTTTGGTCAAAGGCTCTAGCCCTTCCCCGCTATAGTCCTGATCAAACAGAAATGGGGCACACCTAGCAAGGGCTTCTGTTTTTTCGTATGACCCTACAAAAGTTTCTCATAGATTGCGATCCTGCTTGTTATCGTGATATCAAGTCCCAAAATTCTCTTTGATTTTTAAAAGGCTGGTAGGAAATTTATCACAGCCTTGGTTGATGGAAATCTCCAAGCTTACCCAAAGTACCAAGCTAGGGGAAGCATGATTGGAATTAACTTTTGGATGCTGAATTGCAAAATAAGGAGTTTTGAAAGCAATCGGAAATTTGGCATCGCTCTAAGACCATTCGCTTGCATACATACGTCACGAATTAAGCTATCTTACTAGCTCTTAAGCACAATAAACAATGCTCTGAATACCCTCCTA
Source organism: Tricladium varicosporioides (assembly GCA_021365295.1). Lineage (NCBI taxonomy): Eukaryota > Fungi > Ascomycota > Leotiomycetes > Helotiales > Tricladiaceae > Tricladium > Tricladium varicosporioides. Next base: position 764,927 of record JAJTIW010000025.1, read on the forward strand.
ATTTGAAGTATGTAGTTAGAGTGACTTGTCGGTTCGCCTACTTCCAGGAACTGGAGGCTCCATGAGAAGTCTCGCCCTCACAAAGGAGCCCCAGGAACGATCTAAGGGGATCTTCCAACCCCAATGTGGAGTAAGAGACAAGTGCCGGCCTTAGCTTCTCGAGTCGTCCAGTCGCCAAAGCTACCACCATGCTGGTCTCCCCGCCATGTTTGCCGTCATTCGTGGGTCACAAGATGAAGTCTTGACAGTTGATAGTACTCCAAAATAATTAAGCTTCATTGACAGGGGCAGGGGAGCTGAAGCCGTCTTCTAAACAAACTCAGTAATCAGTCCCAAATCTTGTTCAAAAACGGAATTATCCAGAGTTCTAGCGAGACAAAGCTCTAGAAAACTGAGACTCAGCATTTATTATTATGTCACAACTCTAACTGTTTGGGTGTGATTGTAACTGCCCAGTGTTATGAAAACCCTCAACCCAGACACTCTCATCCAGCTCGCCCAGCTTAGTAAGTACAATCAGGATTTCTAGTTCTTGTATCTAGTTATCTTTGCCTATGAGTGCACATACAAAACAAGGGCGGACCTTTATGTCCGCCATCTGTCTGGTGACATCACAAGGAGTCTTGCGGCCGGTGGCGTGGTTCATTGGTTAAAGTGCGGATATAGTTCCGTTCCACGATGAGCAACACGACCGTCTATTGGGTCGTTACACATGCGTAAATTCCATGTTTGTTGCATATCGACTTGGGATGGGATTTGCTTTCCCCACTCAGACAATCGCATCTCGGCATGTTGGAGAGTGTTGTGGAGCACCGCCATTGATTTCGAGGTTGCCTGAGTTGCTTAAGTCGCTCTTCGTTGGGTGTCGGACCTGGAAGGGACGACGCACTAAACCTGCAGAGCTTTAGGTTCTCTTTCCTGCATGAGCTCCTCACGATCGCATGAGGGAATTCATAAATAAAGCTGGTCGCATCTGTTTTGCCATCGCCACCGTACCATTGCTAGGGTTTCATCTCGCAATCGGCCACATACGACTTCACAAAGCACTTTTAATTTAATGTTTACTCACTAGCTACCATCATTTAGCTTCTGGCAGTCCTTTTTTATTCCTTTAATATCGATAACTCATCAATCTGGTATGCAAAAATCGCTTCGCGCACTCAACACCGCTGCAACCCAAGCAAACAAACACGGCTGCCATGTCAGAGTTCCCATTTCCAACTCAAGATGGTTTCTTCAATACCTCAGTGATGGGATTCTCTGATGGTAATTTTGATTCCCTGTCAAATCCATGGGGTAACCCGTTTGATGTTGATGTTGATGTTGCGAGCCTTTTCACACCAGAGACGAAATATATACCACAACAGAACATCCAAGCCAATGCACCAGCAGGTGTTTACAGCCAACCTCAATCAATCAATCACCAGAAGTCATGGGAATCTTTGAAGATGGGGGAGATATCGCATTTACTTAAATGGGATATTTCGGGCTTATCACAACCGGAAGATGACACCAATAACACCACCTCCAGCAGTAGGAACAATTCCACTTCCCAGTCTAGTACACCAAAACCATCCGAAGCTCAAATCCATTCACCTCAGAATGACAACAATGTTAAACCACACCGCAAGCGTGGCCGCAAGAAGAAAGCGCCGAAATCTACAGATGAACAGGAGCTTGCTCGCAAGAGATTCTTAGAACGAAACCGCCTTGCTGCGAGCAAATGCCGAGAGAAAAAGAAAAAGTGGATGGATGAGTTAGAGGAGAAAAGGCTTTCTGAACAGAAGGATAATGCGCGACTACAAGGGACGAAAGATAACCTGGTCCACGATATTGGAATTTTGAGGAGGATGGTGATGGCACATGCAAATTGTCCTGATTCCGGAAAGCATGGTTTCCAGGACTTGCTTAAAGATATTAGAATGTTTGGGCCGGATACGCCGAGGACATTAAGCCAAAGCTTTGAATTTAATGGAATGGTTGGGCAGGTTGACAAAACAGATATAATCGATGATGCGGGTGTGCATGATGGACTTTTAACACTTGATGGAAATGCTAGTGCATAGAGCTTGCAAGAAGCGTATCGATGGAACCTCAAAAGCGGAAACAGTATACTTTAAGTTACGATAACGTCATTCACGGCCTCGAATATCTACCTTAAACAATACGATTGTTACGAATATACTTACTACACGGGAGTCTTGTCGGCGAATTCACTAGGAAAGGTTATAGAGGCATACGGCGCCAGGGTAAACAGTGGTGACAAACAAGAGACATGTGTCTTGCCTTCGAATTCAGGATTTCAAATCAACAATACCCGGTGCTAGCAGTGAGCCTGTGGGCACCACTTTCTTTTACTATTCAGGATCGACTACAAAAGCTTAATGAAAATCACAATTGTGGATATGGGGATACTCAGCTTGAATGTTCTCAGGTTCGCGACCACAAAAAAATGCACAAAAAAATGCACAAAAGAATACAAACGTTTTCAATTATGCTTCCAGTCCCGAGATAATATTGTAAAATTTGAGGATGCGTAATTTTGTAGAGTCTTGCGAGGAACTCTCGGCAGATACAGTGGGAGTTAAACCTTACTACCAATTGTCACTCTTCAAATTCTAATAGTTTTTTATTCTAATTAAGATTCTAGGATCCCCTCTGAATTGTCTTATCGCCTTGCTCTTCGTCGCATAGCAAACACAATCTCATCTCAATGCTACCCAGTCACAATCCCAGAAAAACGAAGCTTTCTCCATGTTTCTTTGTATTCCTTGACTAACATCACAACTGAGTCTAACAATCATACACAGATAAGACAGCACAATCTGAGCTAGGTTCTTTGTTTCACGATCATATCGCACACATGAACAAGAAGCAACACGCCCCACAACTCAAGAATGTCGGGGAGGACTAAGAAGGCCCGCCGTCACTAGAGGATCTGGACCTTGAAGATCTTCACCAGAACATCCACTATTGAAGGTCAGACCATTCTTAGCACCACCTCTATCGTTGTATGGAACACAACCAATCCTTACGCCACTACGTCTTTCATTGCTCTCTTCCACGCCTGTCCAAAAAATATCTAGATTTTGAATTTTTGGATTTCAAAGCATTTCAGGGTTTTGCGTGTCGCTCGACCATGAAACAGATGTTGACTGACACATCCTAAGAACAGCTCTTCCATTACCAGTTGTCAAATTTCTCCCCTCGAAGTCCGCAAGCTGGGAATGGAACCCTCTCTCTTCCCCGCGCGCACAAAACCAAGTGGCGAGCGCCCGGAAGCCTCTAAATCCAGGGTCTAAGATTCTTGGTAAGTTTGAAAAGAGCATTACGAAAAGAGGGGTTATCGCATGGCAGGTAAGCGTGTCCCTAGCGGAGAGTTTATCACTGTGTGTGCGTGGGCAGGTGCATACCGCTATGCTGCAAGTCTCCCAGACTGTGAAGCTGCATGCGTGATGGTGTATGAGACGTATTCATGTGCTGGGTTGTGAATTAGATTATAGCTTGCAAAGTGCTATGCGGAGGGTTGAAGAGGAGGGGTAGTTGCAAGGTTTGAAAGACAGGGCTTGAAGGATAAGATGGGAGGATAAGGACAAATGCTGTGTACTGTAGGTACAAGTAGCTTCAAGTTTAAGCACTCAATAACCCTTCGGACATTCGCGCTATAATCAGGTTTGGTATCTAACGAGGGGAATTTAATGAAGGCTCGTGTGTGGGTGGCGGAACGAGATCCGAAAGGATGCTTGAGGCAGGCTTGGGGCATTGGTCAGGTTTATGATGTGGGGAGGCTGTGGCTTTGAGGTGCGATCGAATGCCCGTGAAGTTGCAAGTGAGAGATTTGAGGACCTCGGTAACACTCAAATAATACGTGAATAAAGAGTTTAAATTTTAAAGTGAAAGAGTCGTGATGATCGGGGTGGAGGTGGATATCCCCCCACCGTATTACATCTCGCTGAGCATGTGTTGGAGATTATCAATCGCCTCAACGAAACACTCAGAGGCTTGGATGTAATTATGGAGGTATTGTTCAAGCCTTCCACTGCCCCAAGTAGGATCTTTGTATTGTTTCCTCCCCGATATATCAAGGGAGTGAAGTGCATTGACTCCTTCGTGCGCCCCATGAATTTCCCTTCGACTAGATATAGAATTCGAGGTTGACAAGATTAGTTATCAATCGAATAGTTATGTTATCTGCCACGCATTAGTCTCGTGGAGACTCGATAACTAAATGTTTAATCCGCTGCCAGTCCACATTTCAAATTTGGATATTACCGATGAGAAATATGCATGGCATCTTCCTAACCACCAATATTGTAGATATTGTACCAAAGACCTATACGCAAGTAGAGAGGACGGTAGTCTCACAATTGAAGCAAACACACGGGCTTCCAAAAAGAAGAAAAAAGAAGAAAAAGGGATTGCTAAGTGCGAGCTTATGCGATTCCGACACACCTACCTTGTCAACACTGTAACGCATGAAAAAATCTGGATGCAAATCAGGTTAGCATTCATTGTCCAGAACCGTTCCACCATTTTCACACCCTTTATTCCAACTCCTATTCCATTCTTATCGTTACTATGCTCACTCTCTTCGTTATCTGTATTGTCGGTTTCCTCTCCAGTTGTGTCCCTGCTATTATTGTCCTCGTCATTTTCTGATCTTCCTGCTCGTGGAAAATAATGTGGTGTTGATCCTTCTAATAAATGTAGTAGGTAAAAAGTCATTGGTGGACTGAGAGCCTGGATCCATGTAGGTTATTGTATTACAACCACAGATATTTCGTTCATATATCTCCCTTCGTATTCACATTCAAAGGCCAACTTTTCAGCCGCAAGTTCAGATGCGACCCGGGTCTCTTGGTCAAAACTCTCCACTTATATCATCCTCTGTCAGAAACTGCAGAGTGGGTTCCAATACAAATCAAATTTTATGGGGAAAAAAGCTCCCGAGGAATGGCTTCATGTAAATATTCGCTGTTCCCAGGATATCATTGTCTAGTGACTAATTTTGAGAAATAGATTTTCTAATCCTCCGCTCCCAAAGATGATGCAACGCCAGCTGCAATACTACCACCACTTGACAAAGCTACTGTGGCCGCCTTAAACATTGTTCCAGCATCCCCTCCTGCAAAAACGCCGGGCATACTAGTCTCGTTGAAAGGAGGGTTGACCTTGATATCACCCATTAGTGTCTGCTCCAGCCCCAGTTGTTTGACCCACTGCCCATTTAACTCCCCTCTTGGTCTATGAACAAGGAAACCCTCCAGTCGCTGCTCTCCACTGTTGAGAACTACCTCAACCTCTGCCTTACGAGATCCTTTGATCAATTTCGTTATCTTCCTGTCGTCTACCGAAACATTCATTCGTGTTTTGGAATCCGGCCTCAACTTCGAAATAGCTTCTTTGATTTCCTTGGTCACTTCTGGAATTCCATTCGTGTAAATGACGACTTTGCCAGCGAGTCGAAGGGCAAATCTTGCCAGATGTAATGCGACATGCACGGGAGCGCAGTCGTCTATCGCAAGAACACCCGCAGACGCAGACCCCCGTTCTTCATAACCATGGCAGAAGAGGCAGTGGAAGCTTTTGTAGTTGTCAGAATTCATTTCTTATACAACTTTGAAAACACTTACATTCCATCAACCCAACACTCCTCATACCCCTCAATGTCAGGCATCACATCCCGTATCCCACTAGCAAGCACAACCTTTCTCCCCCACCACTCCTTTCCATCTGCATCTGTTGCTTTGAAGAGAGTCCTTCCTTCCTGCCATTCTTGCTTTTCGATTTTATCAATTTTGACATCCTGGAATGAGACAGTGTCGTAATGTCTGAGAATGTCTTCCCTCGCAGCAGCGCGGAACTCTGTTGCACTTCGATGCTCCCAGGTGGGAATGCCATGCATGTGCCCCGATTTTCCGTTCCGAAATTCTTCAGAGGAAAAAACAATGCAGGTGTGAAGGAGTCGAGAGAGTGAGATACTGCTTGCGAGTCCTGCTGGGCCAGCGCCTATGATCAGGGCGTCGACTGGTGATGTACGCGTTGTTGGCATGTTGGTCGCTTTGGTAGTAATCCTAATATTTTTTGTTACCGCTCGAATGAGATTCATCAAGTTGATAAGTCGTTGGCCTTAAATACTTCTTGATTTCTTGATATCTTCTATTCGGAATTTTTCTGGTCTTTGGGATCCGCTGTCTCTTATATACCCTGCTCACGCTGCTTACTGGAGACTTTTCGGCCATAATTTTTTACTTTAATTTCGACTGTTGATCCGTTGGATCCAATATGTGCATATTTTGAGATATTCCTGAGCATTCCCATGGTGATTGACCATAGCGGAGACTTTTCAGGCTCGTCTAACCTTCTCGGCGACATTTGATGTTAGTTTAGTTTCAAAGGTTTTAGCAAGTTCTTTACGCGATTGCAGAATTTGTGGGTAGCTGAGGCCTTTTTGTCATCTTATGAGTCTTCCGGCTAGTCATGGTGGTCTCTTGTGACTCGAACCGTGGTCGATACACCATTTTTCCCTCAGCCTAGCTTGTGATAAATTGACACATTGCATTCATCCTACCGTAGCTAACATGAGCTATGTACAGGATCATATCACTCCTCAAATCCCGTGACACTGTTCAGAATCTATTCGTGGTGCGGGCCAAGCCTTCACACTTCTCGTGAAACCTTAAAACAAGATGGCCACGGATATATCCCACTCTTGCAATATACTACTGCAGATACTGATACCGAAGTCGGAATTCCAGTCTCTTAGTTTTGCGTCAGAAACGCTTACTATCGGGTTGAATTCAGACTTATACTCTAATTCCTGCAATTCGTTTACATTCTTACTTTCGCTGAAATACACGAGTTTCTACAACGTTTCCACTTATTTCGCATATATTATCAATCAATTATTGTGAAAATGTCGACCGTATTGCTACCAGAACCCTTTGCAAGCATTCCCAGGACTGAACTCACCTTCGGCCCGTCGCCAGTCCATCATCTCACCAGAATCTCAGAAGCTTTAGGTAGTAAAGTTGAGATATGGGCCAAGAGGGAAGACTGCAATTCAGGTATTGCCTTTGGAGGCAACAAGACCCGGAAGTTGGAGTATGTTTTGAATATTTGTATATGATCACTTGGCAAATGCTGATTAACTAGATATCTTGTTCCTGAAGCTCTTGAGCAAGGATGTGATACTCTCGTCAGTATCGGTGGTGTACAGTCCAATCATACCCGGCAAGTTGCTGGTGTTGCAGCAAAGATGGGTTTGAAGGTATGTTTAGTCATCTGTCTCTCATCAGGAAAGCAATGCTCGAAGCGGATATCGCTAATTGCTTCTATGTAGTGTAAACTCATTCAAGAGCATTGGGTTCCAGTCGACACTCCTCAATATTCTAAAGTCGGAAACATCCAACTCTCTCGACTTATGGGTGTGACACCGATCCTTGACCCATCTGAATTTGGTATAGAGCACAAATCCACCCTCCTCAATCTCACTCAATCCATCGTCTCCTCAGGCGGAAAGCCTTACTATATCCCCGCCGGGGCCTCAGATCATCCTCTTGGTGGCTTGGGTTTTGCTAGATGGGCGTTTGAGGTCGCAATGCAGGAGGAGGAAAAGGGCGTGTTCTTTGAGACGGTGCTAGTATGTGCAGTTACGGGGAGTACGTTTGCGGGGATGATTGCCGGATTTAAATATTTGGAACTTAAGATGGGTGGGAAGAAGAGGCGCGTCATTGGCATAGATGCCTCTGCTAAACCTGCTGAGACACGCGCACAGGTTCTCCGTATCGCAAAATTCACAGGGGTGAAAATTGGCTTAAGTGAAGAAGATATCACTGAAAGTGATGTCGAATTAGATGAACGATATCATGAGGGAATTTATGGTATTGCGGGGGAGGGAACGAAGGCGGCTATGAAGTTTGGAGCTAGCACAGAGGGCTTTATTACAGACCCGGTGTACGAGGGGAAAAGCTTGGCGGGGTTGTTGGATATGGTTAGGAGGGGGGAAATTAAGGATAGGGGGAGAGTGCTTTATGCGCATCTTGGGGGGCAGTTAGCTTTGAATGCGTACGAGGATGTTGTTTGATTATACATTGTTGTTTAAGTTTAATTTGCCGTGGGTGGGAATGCGGCTAAAACCTACTATCAGCACCCAAAGAGGGAAGAAATTCAAAATATTTCTCTGTAAATAGCGAGTTCTAAGAACCAGACGGGCCCGTAACCACAAGGGTTACTAGTATTCACAACGGGATATGCCGTTGGCAGTGGTGCTTATTTAGTTTAGATTGTTGTGTACGTTATGATCTTCCAGCAGAACCAGATGTGGTGTCTGCTGCTTTTTTAAATCCATTCGTCTGATAGATATAAATGGACAAGCATATTTGGTATGAGTATAGTTTTTCATTTTTTTATCATGAAGATGTTTCTAAGTAAAGAGAATTAAGCCTAGATGGTCCACAAATCTTGAACATAATAGCACAATTACCTAGAGTCCATTAGGGGGGGAAATAATGAAGACAAAACTACATAAGTTTTAAATATGCCTGGTGGTATCCTAGCTAGGTAGTGAACATCATAGATTCAGAAGAACTCATCCTGTGATTGTATCTGTAACACTGCGACTAAGGTTGCTAATAACCCGGTTTACGGCTTCTCCGTATCAGGGAATTTTTATTTGACTACTTGTGGTCCATGCCATAGACAGGGCAGCTCGGTTTCCATCTCGCACCTATTTTGTTCGCTTCACTCACGCAGTTCTTTTGCATTATTATTCTCAGAAAACTGTAAAGCAAAACCAAGGTTCGACAGGGATCTCAATTTAAAGGAAGCCTAGGAGACCACCAAAGTGGTAATATACTAAAGTACTCCACTTGCTTTCCCTCCACACCCACTTATCATCGCTTTGCCCTAAGACCCTCTTACCATTGAGAATTCCTTTCCCGTGGGCCTCAATGTTCTTTCTTATCGTTAAATCTATAAAAACTACATGTATCACTCATATCTATTAAATTATCAACAGGTGAAGATTGTTCCACCTGCTCCAGCATCTGAAGTACAGGGATATACTTCCCTTAATGTTCATGATTGTATAGGAGGAAGTTCTATATGCACGAAAACGATGATTAGCATTAAATCCTGGAACTAATTAGCTCAACATATTCTTACCCTACTAAAATATTTTACCACTTGCAAATGTTGTCTCATCTTCATTTAGGTATATCACATGGCGAGCGTAAGCCGGGGCTTCAACACAAACAAAATTTGTGGTACCGTTATGTACATAAGAGCAAGAAACCCTGCGGGTTCAAACTTGAAAATGTATAAAGCATAATAGTTGCTAGGTCTATTCTAGAGAAGCACGTGAAGTATCTCAGCATCTGAGATATTATGACACGTGATTTTATTTGCTTGTCTTATTCGACTGCACTAGCGTACATAAATATTCGTAGCAGGTACAACTTTTCTCAAGAGCCTCTGTAGGTACAAGGAATCCTTACATCTCTCACATTCTTCCTTCTTAGGTTAGTTACTGCGTACCGAATCAAGCCCTATAATTTAGTCTATAAAGTCGTAAGGTAGGTTTTTCCACACCTAAGCAACTTTGGATCTCACTTTACAATCCTTCTTTGGCATACTGTAAATGCGTGAGAGTTTAGTAGGGCTAATGAGTGCGATATCTATAAGTCCTTATAAGCCGATTGATAGGCTTTGTAATTTATATAGAATTACTTAAATATAATATATTCCTAAGATGGGCCGGTACAACAGCAGCAAAGGATCTCATGTGGAGGGTTGTAAAGCATCTGTGGTTCATAATTAACAATACAACTCTCAGCTTGCCAACTAGAGACCAGCAATTAAACTCTAGTTCCCGAAAAACACAATCTAACGCCTAACATGAATGCGCTCCCCCAACCCCTTTCTCAATCTTCAAAGAAATTCGTTCAGAGGAAAAATTGACGCGCAAAGCTCTCTATTTGCAAGGCATCTCTTGCTTGCTTTATCCCAGACGATCCAGCGAAGCGATTCCAATGAACCAGAAACCTTTGTCAAGCCCGAGCCGGAAATATCACAGATATGCCTAGCCCCAAATTCCAAACAATACTCTTCATTTCAACAGCCATTCCCCTCACCTCATTCCACAACACCTATTAGTGCCTGTTGTGTATATCTTCCCTGAGCCTATGCCGATCTGGGCTCATCGAGTACCCCGATGTCCCAGCTTCCTCGTTTTGCTTTTGAAGGGCTGCGGCCTTCTTTCTCTTGCGATAACGAAGACTTTAAACCGAATTAGTCAAATTCTAGAAAAGACGAACAGGTGTGAAATCCTCTAGTACAACACTTACTAGAACCATAATGCAACAAGTTGAATTGGAATAGCCGCAGCACCACCGATAATTAACGCCTTGTATTTGTCCCAAAAGCTCTTATCATCACGCGCCTCAAGGACGGCTCGGTTTATAAGATCCATGGATTTCGAAGTACCAGGTACTCGTATGGACACTTTGTGCACCCTTTTCGACTCAAATTCCCTTCCTAGATATAGAGTTGCTACCTTCCTTCGGTAAAATACTTGGTATTGTTATGAACTTCTACTTGGTGACACTCTCAGCTAGCTGTTTTCCGGTGGATGGAAGGTCTTTCAATCTCCTTGCTGTATAAGGGCTCGAATTAGAGATGATCTTTGTCGTTGTGAAATATGGTTGATAGAAATGTGAATGTCTTGGACTTCCCAAGAGATCTATATAACAATATCCCCCACATCGACTCTCCTCACTTCCCATCCCAAAATACCAAGTACACCTCCGCACGTAACCCGAGCTTGCGTCACCGAAGCATCCGTACGAACAACACATCAAGCCTCCCTGCAGCCCTGCCATGGGAATATTCCGACCTGCAATAACAGTCTCAGATCCACAAAAAGATTCAAAAACCTTCTAGATTTCTACTGTCGATCGGACCTTCCCCAGCCTTAACCCAGCATAAACCCTTGCAACCGACACGAGATCAGCATAGTCGTTGATTTGGAAGGCTGGATGGCATCAATGTATGGATGAGGCTTAATTTTGTAAGGAGGGAGATAGGGGTGAAACACGCTAAAAGTGCCGAGTGCGAGGAGGTAGATTCGGGTAATACGTATTCGGATCAGGCCGAACTTCTCAAAGCTTGTCTGAAGTTTAGATAGCAGATCTATCGGGCCGAAGTAACGAGTACTAATACTCCTGATACTACCAAAATGATTGTTTGTGGTTTTCTATGGTATTGAGGCATGTTTGATAGTCAATCAATTTATCAGTTTGACGGCAAACTCCGTTCGTATTGAAGTGGTGCCAAGGCGCATTGCTAAGTAGGCTTGGGTTTGCAAATGCGAATCTTAGCGAGTCGGATGTGTTGATATGCATTAGGTTGAAGGCACCTTCAACTCTTTGGCTCTGAATTCTTGAATTTGCCTCCTATCGAATACGCATCAATGTGGCTAGATGATTAGCACTTCGCCGATGGAGTGATCATGTCTCGCAAATATCAAAAGATTCTGCGAGATTCCCTTCCGCTATCTGTTATTGTGTCCGCATAGTTCACATTTATTTTTAGTAGAAGTGAGAACTTTTGGTAAGTGCCCTTATCCTATCAAGAATGTTCATATAATTCTAGGCCATGGCCCATAACGCATCATATATATTGAATCGTCGTAGCTTGGCTCGACAGGGCACGATAGATATTATGGGAGTCGAATGCGCAATATGCAAGTGATCGATGCATTCTATCTCAAGAAATACATGCTAATCACGAAAGGAAGACACAACCAAATCTTGGACCACATAGCGAATAACTTCCCATTTCACCCCTTCACAAATACCTTTGAAAGGACTCAGACAGCTTCGCTCAGGAAAATTGTTGCGGGTGCCCAATTTTCTCCACAGAATACAATCGATTCTTGCTGAGCTACCTGAGCTATAGTCGTACTTATCTGAGATCCTTCCCTATCGACTTCAAATTCTAGATCCTCTTCTAAAACTTATGTACATCAACTCTTGTTGTCTCTGGCCATTTCAGGTACTGCATGTTGCAAAAATCGCTCAAATTATCCTCGATTCACAATCTTTCCACCGGTACTTTGTCGAAATCCAAATTTAAGCACAAGGTGGTGGGAACATCTTCGCGATTGCCGCATTTATCGGGGCAGAGTGACAACCAGGGCATCGACAAAGCTGTTGCAGATATTAGTGAGTTTGGGTTCACGCACTTATTCCCAGTTTCATATGTTGTTTGTTCACACTTACCTTGGCTGCTCCTGTTATGTTGCTTCCGCCACCCTCATATTCCACACATTTGATCAGTGCTGCTATTGTTGTCGCATTTTGTGTTTTTGTGGCGTTTTGCGAAATACATAAACTGGAATTTATGACATCCAAGCATGCCATTTCGTCCTTTGGGCATTTATCTACCACCGCCTGGGCGTGTATTCCTGCAAACCCCAAGTAGAGCGCGAGAAGATTGAGATTGAACCTCATGTTTAATGAGTTATATTTCTCAGGAAGATGGGGAACTGCAAACGTCTAGATTGATGGGTTTACGAGGTTTCCATCACTATATATCTTCGCTCACCTCAATCAATTCTCGGCTCCCAGAACCCATATATCTTTTCATCTGAAGACTAGCGACGTCCAAATAATCCGGTGGAGTTCCATTCCGCCCCACCGGCCCTTTCTATTATCCAGCAGTGCAGCAGTGCTGCGGGGCTTGGCACTACCATTTGAGCCCCGCACCGGGTACATCTAGGGATAATACGGCTCGCTGATTCGGGTACGAGATTGACTGTAAACCACCGATTATGGATATGGTCAACTAATTTACGAAATTGTAGAGATGAGCTAGACGCAAGCTTATATGCAACTTTATCGTCAGTAATTTACTCTAGCTTTTTTTCTTTTACAACACTATCCTTACAAACATTCCACCAGAACAAGAACTGTGAGTAATGTCCAAGATATCAGAAGTGGATATCACATTCTCTGTAATGTCACTTCTTGTTCCATTGGCGACGCAATGAGTACATTAGGCGGTCAGAATCTAGGCTTACAGATACAGACTTGAGGACTTTGGTAAAGCCAAGTACTTGTGCGCGAACACGGTGTGGCACTAACGATGGACTCCTATTACACTTTCACAAGCTTTTCTTTCGATGGTAAATCGTGAAAGCTCTCGACTCTAACTTCAGTGACATACAATGAGAAATTGCTTGCATAATTGAGTTCAGGGGTAACAAGTCAAAACAAATGGGTTCCAACACAATTCATTAACAGCGACCGTCACACTTAGAGCCCTTATCTCTTGCTACCAGTACATAAATCGATAGCGAGCTCAGGGGAACAGCAATGTTCGAGAAGCATATATTGAGAAGCATATATTGATTACTCTGGTGGATGAATCGAATAGCAAGGTTATGAGTTTCGGCAGTTGATGACCCCTCATGACAAAATATTTGAAGACCAAAGAAACCAGTAGGTTATTGATAAAATTCATTTCACAGGCTGTTTAAGCATAATTGCCGCGTGACACACAGGCTTGGCTCTAATTAATCAAGGATCATCACTTGGATGTTAGTCTCGCGAGTTGTCTCTTAGAGAGAGGCGATTCGCCGTCAAGCGAGTCGGCCAAGGTAAATAGGGGAGCCTATCCGGATGACCTTGCATATCTACAACGGCCTTGTACAACTTGGCACTTTCCTTCTAGATACTGTATACGACGGTTTATATTGACGAGCAGCAGGTCCCCTCGAAATGGTTTCTCTTCGGCAATTTTATTACCATACAGGATTCCGATGATCCGAACTAAAGACCCTGATAGGTGCATGGTAGGCATATGATGAACACTTATCCTTCCGCATTTCACATCTACATTCACAATCAAAATTCTCAGGAACGACGACGTAAACGAGTCTCTTTTGAATTTTTTTAGTACACTCCAAACTTCCTACACGACCTTTGTTGTTTGAATTAGGACGCGAGGAGCAAGAGACCATGCAGTGGGGTGTTCTTCTGATTCTGGCGCTTAGTGCGCCAGGAAGTGCTTTGATTCGATTCCAATGCTCCCAACTCGTAAGGCAAAGACTCGACCCTTTAGTCAGCCCGGGACAAATTCCTTCGCCCCATGTCCATCAGATTGTTGGAGGTGTAAGTTCAAACAATGTAACTGAGTTTCATCCTGTCAACTACTGACAGATACTTGCAGAACTCCTTCAATGCTAGCATGGATCCAAAGAAGGATATGCCAGGCGAATCGACTTGCACGACTTGCCAATTCAGCGAGGACTTTTCAAATTACTGGACCGCGATACTGTACTTCCGCGCAAAGAATGGAACCTACCATAGAGTCCCCCAACTTGCCAATGCTGGATTTGAAGGAGCTGCAGGAGGTGGAATGACAGTTTATTATATGCAGGATCCTCTCTATGATACAGCACAGAAGTCTAAGGTCACAGCCTTCAAGCCGGTAAGTCAGCATCAGACGACAATAATTTGAGATTGAATTCCGGGAGATATATTAATATCCTAAGTAGGGATTCCGTATGTTCATTGGAAATGTCAACGCAAGAACGAAAGAGGAGAATGCCCGCTTCCGTCAATTAACGTATACTTGTCTTGACACTTTCGGCACCCGAGGACCAGAGACCCTTGGCTTTCCCAATCGGGTATGCAAAGAAGGCATCATGACCTCGCTCCGCTTCCCGACATGTTGGGATGGTGTAAATCTAGATAGCCCTGATCACATGGCTCATATGGCTTACCCCGAGACCGGAACATTCGAGTCTGCTGGTCCTTGCCCTGCGACGCATCCCATTCGAACATCACAAGTCATGTTTGAAGTAATCTGGGACACAAAGGCATATAACAATAAAGATGACTGGCCAACTGACGGAAAGCAACCATTTGTTTGGTCATTTGGTGATCCGACAGGTTTTGCGAATCATGGAGATTATGTATTTGGCTGGAAGAATGACTCGCTGCAGAAGATTTTAGATACTTCTTGCTACGCAGCGTCGTGTGGTGGGAAGCAGCAATCGATTGCTGATATGAATAAGTGCTCGCAGAAGGTGGTTGTTAATGAGGACATTGAGGGATGTAAGTTCTGAATTTCATATCCAGTCATTTTTATGACGGGAAATGTACTGTTGTACCGTTACATTTCCCGTTAGCTTGCAGCTTATATACCACTGGACGATGCTAATTCTTGAAAATTAAAGGGCTTTCGGAACTTCCCGGTGGACATCAGGCGCAATATACTTAGGTTATTTATATGTTAAAAGGATGCCCCGGGTTGGTTGATGACGTTGAATGGCCCAATTTATTGCCCGGGGGGAGGGGGGTTTATATCCTGACGAGGTAAGATACCTTGGAGGGTGCCTAGCCCATCGCAATTTTGTCTATACTATACTAGATTTCTATTAGCGGAGAATTTCATGTCATAATTCTTGCTTGTATATTCTCGCTCATGGTCTATTTGCGATTGTTTATGGTATATTTTTGTTTGTGAATGAAATCTCGAAGTTCTACTTAAGCGGTACTTACAGATTTTAACACGCGATCTTAATCTCTTACCTTTCATATGTTTATACAAACCTGGGAAGTAATTATTTTTGAATCTTTAACCTGTATAAAGAAACTAACAAATTTTATAACGCACCTATGTATAATTTAGAGGTGTTGACTGATAACAAATACATGCACAATGAATCTATCATTTTTGTTTTGATAGTCAAATGAAGAATGTAAACTAATGGGCATTTCCAAATACGCTCAGGCCCCATCTTAAAGTCTTTTGTGATTGAAGAAACATGTTCTACGATACCTAGGTAATTTTTAGATCATGATCATAGATGTGCAAATAAAGATAACGATATTGAAAGGCAGGGTACCATTAAAGTGGCTCAAGAATGACCAATTAGAATTTTAGCCTCCTCAGAACGGAGAACTATGACTTAACACAACTTCACAAATAATTCATCAACAGGCATTCTAAATGTTTACTCAAAATCACGGATCGATTTGCTGAGATACGCAGAAAAAATATAAATAATAAGCCACTCACTAGATTATTTGAAATAATTTCTCTGAATATAAGCCCTAAAGCCATGACAGGCTCTCCAAAATTTGTGTTCACAACTCCACCGAACCTGTTCTACAATTTTCAATCGAGCCCGCTAAACCCAAGCTCCAGATGCTATAGTAGATGTTAGGGCAAAAGAATTTTTGGGAACAAAATTTGAAGCTGATTTTTATGAGGTATTGTGAAGACAGGCTACGCATATCAAAAATGAGAAATACAAATTGCAACGAAATAGGGTAGGTCTTGGGATGGTCTTTGAAGGGAGGAGGGGTTTCACTTCCCTCTATTTCGTAAAGCGAGCTACAGATCAACGTAAAAGAACGAGCTACAGTTGTAAGAGAAAGGCTTCTTATATGCTATATCTGGCCCCTTATTCTATTCTAGAATGCAGCCAACCACCAAGCCATGCAATCTCTTTGTTCGTTACTGGATTTACTTTTCATATCTGTGTGCTTTTTATCCTATCATTACTCCTACCTCTCATCGCCATTTTCTCGTCCTCTCGTCAATGGCTACTTTTGCTCAACGCCATCTATTCAAGGGCTAGAGGTTCGGCTTGACAATCAAGTGCATATTGACTGGTGTAAAGGGCTCCTTACCCTTCAACACGGCATCGATATTCCTCATACTCAACTCCTCAAACCCGATATGCCTATCCTCGCATTAGTTCCCTTTCCCTATCAATCAACCTTTAGAAATACTCACGTTTCGAGTGTCCCGCCGGCATTATGGGTAGTTAGCGTCACCTGTCTCAACGCTTGTAGCCTGGCATTCACAACTGGTTCGTTCTCGTGGACGTCGAGGCCAACGCCTACAAGGCGGCCCGATTCAACCGCATCCGCAACAGCTTCTTCGTCTACGAGTGAGCCACGTGCAATATTGACGAATCTTGAACCCGGCTTCATCCCATCCAACCTCTCCTTCGTAATAACCTTCTTCCCATCCGGCGCCGCAGGCGTAGCAAGAACCACACAATCACTCTGGGCTAACAATTCTTCCATACTTCCTACAAACTGAGCTTCAATTTCTGCTTCCCGTGCAGGTGACTTTCGGAGCACGTCAAAGTAGATGATCTTCATGTGGAATGCATGGAAGGCTTTACGGGCTATCTCGAAGCCGATATTTCCCAGCCCAATGATGCCGAGGGTGTGGTTGCGGGGGTTGTGGGAGAGGGCTGGGGCGAGGGTGTGGCATTCTGTAAAGGTTTGTGGAGTAGACGCGGAAGTTGTGCACCTGTGTTTTGTTAGCGAGGAGGAATAAGAGAGTAAGGAGTTGTGAGATCTTGAGTAGAGTGGTATTATCGAATCATGGATAATCTAATAATTGAGAGGGATTTGAGTCTCAGGGGATTGAATTAGAAGACGAAATATAAACTGAATAAGATCGCCGTCTCAAATTTAGGGGATAGACTTAGGAAGAGCCGAAATGGGAGAAGTTTCAGAACAGAGAAAGTACGAGGTAATTTGAAAGTAAGACGATATAGAGGGCTTTGAAATACCATTTGAGGTTTCGGAAAGTGGCCAAAATGAGAAATATAGCAAAATCGGCTACAGCTTCGGAAGAAGCAGCAGCACTATATTCCTGTTAGAATCATTTTCAACAAAAATTTCGACAACAATACCTGTTGCAGTATATTATTCCTTAACGTATTCTATGTTAGTATTTATCCCTCTATCATCTTGGGACAACTAACCTTTCTCAGCCAACAAATCGACATCAGCCCAGTCAAACCCAGCTCCAGCCGAAGCAAATATCTTGCAGCTCTCCGGAATGAGAGGAATCATCTCTTTATCCCATCTACCCATCTCACCACCTGTATTCCAAAAAGGTCTGAAAATGGCGTTGAAATCACCCCATCTCTTCTCTTTTAGTCCCTTCATGAACTCATCTCTTTGTCTCTCTTCGGTGGAAGGCCGAATGACTGTGAAGTCTTTCTCAAACTGAGAATAGAGGTCGAGGTTCCACTTCACAGGATCTCCGATGTGGAGGACGATAGGTTTAGCCTCTGAGCCCATGATGGTGGATTTTTTGAAGAGACTGGTACAAAGGTACAAGAGCGGTGAGAGAGATATCTGAAGATATACACGAGTTTATATATCTCGAAAATATAGTTTAGATGAAAGTCGGAAGAAAGGACAAAATGCTAAACTCCCCACTTGTGGTCTTCTTTCTCACGCGACCCCAAGAGGCGTGCAATGGCTACGATGAGAGGTTCGTTATTTCTTTTCACACTGTACAGTGTAGGCGGTCCAGTCGGAAGGTGTTGTGGTGTAAAGTTGTGGTGTTTGTGTGGGGTAAATGCTGGTGATCCTTGTCTGCTTACACCGTGGAACCACCAGACTTTCAGAGGATGAGCCTCGATTGTCCAACCTTCCTCAAAGATATCCCAGCCGTCGCATTTACGAGCATGGCCTAACATCAAGCTACCGAGCGATGCATCGCTCGACACGAGCTGAGACTGCGACATGGAGAGTTTGGTCGCTTCTACGGCTAATGTAGGAGGGTTGCTAGGGATGAAGATATAAACGTTTGAAGTGGGAGCACTCGACCTTTCGACCACTATCAAGCTTAGAACGCCATCACCGCAACATCAGACATCACAATGGCTTCGGTAGAAGCTCCAGCGAAGGTAGAGGTGGCTCAATCGTCCGAGGTAGCAATTGCGCCACCTACAGATACCCCCAAACCTGCCCTACCAACTCTCCACCATCTCAACGTCAGTTACTCCCACCCATCTACCCAGCTGCGCTAATACCCACGACAGAACTCACAATGTCAACGCATCCTTTGGCTCCTCGAAGAGCTCGGCGTAGAGTACAACCTCATAAAATACGAACGCACCAAGCCCGCCCATCGCGCCCCACCTGAGCTCTCAAAAATACATCCGTTAGGCAAATCTCCCACGTTCGTAGCAGTCGACGGTCACGCAATCGTCGAATCCTCCGCTATAATAACCTGCATCCTCACTACCTACGACACCACCGGTCTCTTCAAGGCTTCCGATCCCCTCCACGATATCGAATTGACCTCCCTTGCCGGCTCCTCCCTCGGTGCCATAAACGCGACCCAGCTCCTCGTCGAGCTGCTAGCACGCAACACACCTTGGCCCATTGTCTACATCACACGCGCGATAAAATCACAAGTCGAGAAGATATTTACCAAGGAAGAGTACAAGAAGTTTATGAGTTATCTAGAGGAGGATTTGGGGGAGAAGGAGTGGTTTAATGGGGAGAGATTGGGGAGGTGTGATGTTATGCTTAGTTGGCCTTTGGATATGATTGCGGAGAGAGGGTGGGTGGATTTTAAGAGGGATTTCCCGAAATTGGGAGCTTGGAGGAAGAGGATTGAAGATAGAGATGCGTGGAAGAGGGGCTTGGAGAAGGGGAATGGGTATGAATTGGGCTTTTAAGTGATAGAAGCCCCTTGGAAGGTGGCTAGTAGGGACATTACGGGGAATATAGTACGTGGTTTTGCAGCCGCTTCATCTACACGGATACGAGACGAGTTTCACAATACTAGATATTGGTTCTGTACAAGAAATATGAATATCAAATTATTCACTATTGAATTCTTTCTTGCTGCTGTAAACTTTTTTATCGGAGACCAAGGCACCAGTAGGTAGCAATCTTCCTTGTCAGAGGCTTGCACGCTTTTCCTCTTAATATGTCTAAGGAAGGGACAGCTAGATATTCGGCATAATCGTCTATCCTCGCTGTTAAGCTGGAGGGTTTCGAGGAGATACTTATTCTCTCAATCTCTGCTCGATCTCTCCCAGAAGAATTACGGTATATTGGTCTCTGTCCAGGGACAGCCTTCCTTGGATTCCACCTGGAACCCACACACTAGTTAGTCAGCGACGCCTACCTTATATAGGTTCCACTCGTAGACCAAGCAAACACATAGCTTTTGTCCCTCGCTTCGTGCATCACCAGTCTCACTAAACAGTTTCAACAACAAGCTCAGTCCTAAGCAAGCGTATGATATCAAACAGAATCTTAAAACATATACCTGATGACTATCTCTTCATCTAGGACAATCGCCACCTACTCCTGTCTGATTTAACCTTATAATTTTCTGCAATTTCCCTCCTTTACTCTAGCTCACGAGGTGGTATATTAGAACAAAACTACTACATTACCTACTTGCTGTTTTTTATTGTTCATTGCTTTGTGCCCTAATTATTGATTTTCTCCTACTTCCTCACTAAACAAGAACTATAAATGTCCACAGAAATGTTTGTTCAACAGGTACCCCCACGCTAAATAGTTGAATGCACACTGTGACACACATTTTGCAACAGAATGAGGTTTAACTGAAATGAAGCGAACAGTCAAGCCTTAAGGCTTATTAAGAAAGCACTAGGATGAGTTAGGAGAATCAAAGACGAAGCCTAGTTGTTCCTTATTTCCTCTAGCGCTACTACATGATCACGTCCCCTTTATTGCACATTGGACTCTCCTGCAGAGAGAGTTTTGTATTCACAAAGCCTTTGCTTGCACTCATTGATCAATATGAACTTCATGGTTTATTTCAAAAGCAGTCCGTAGGAGCCATTGAAAAGCAGGTTATCCTGGGCTTAATCGCTTGGGTTTTATAAAGACGGCCTTCAAAGGCATGTCATAAACCCAGGTCCTAGAAAGAGACGTTGCATTAGGTTGAAAAAGCAAAAATTAGAGATTAGGTAAAGAGATGCCTGGTGCTATTTTCTTCTAGATATTTTATATTGATTCTCTGTATAGGATCTAGAAATCAAGAGAAACCAAATGCCGAGCTATTGCTCTTTGACGCAAGTTTATGAGGCTAACATGAGCTCATGGGGTTATGCTCAAAGCTTTCTCACTAGTGGCGAAGTAGGTCAGAAATTTTGGAAGCCCTCTCAATTTGTATTCACACGCTACCTCATTTCAAACCAATTCAGAAATTTACAGAGAAAGCTGTGAATGTTAAGTTTAAAAACTTGCGTTAACAACTTACAAGAGTCTATCATTTTGTAACCATTTCGCTGAACTTAAACGCTTGATTGTAATTAAATAAAAATGATTAAAAAATTTAAATCAGAATATGAGTTAGCTCTTGATTGGGTAAATTGAACGTAAAATTTACCTCTACTGGAAAATGCGATGTGCAAATAAAGGGTCAGTCTCAATACAGTAGCTCTCAGTCTATAACACCAATTGGGAAGAATGATATATCCTTTATTTCAGCACATTGTGCTGAGACTTAGCCAAGTGTTTAATATTAGTTAAGGCTACTACCGGATCAGCCTTTTTAGGATTAATTTTGCGGCCATGGAACCTATATTCCAAGAATGTCCCATCTCACAATTCTTTTGTTTCTCTCGAAGCCCGTTCAGTGATTATCGGCCATAAATACTTAAAGCATGATCAGCAATCCACTTCATACCCTCTTCTCTATAGTCATCCACCTCTACAAAACTGCCATTTGCCTCGAATACCATGTGCTTGCCAACGCCTCCACCTGTCACAACATCATAGTTAGGCCACACCGGGGCTCCAGCGATCCCAGAGTTGGCAGGTGTGCTGTCAACAATGAAGCTCACCCAGGATCGGCTCATGAAAGCTGCTAGGTTTTGGAAACTTGCGGATTGTGTTGAGGACAAATTTGCGAATGGATCAACAGCATAGCCTTCCCCACGTGTGTTGTTGAATACGAATGCTACCTCTTGGAAGTGGGTGGCACCGATGTAGTTTGGGACACCATTTACAACGACGTTGAAGCGATAAGAATACGATGGGACACCGTGTGATGACCACGCAATGTTTGAGGCCCGGCGGGCAGAGTTAACAATCAAATCACCAAAAAAGCTCGTCTTGCGTCTATACTGCTTCCCCAACGCCAGTGCCAGGGAAGAGTTCGGTGCGTATGAATAGGTTGTGAAGTCGGGGATTCCAATTGCCGGTACATCGGGGTAGAGGGCAGCGATCGTGGATGCTGCTGCGGGGTCGGGAGCAATGAAGGTCCCGTTGAGGAGGGAGAGAAAGTCAGTGGTCGTGTTGATGGGCGAGGCGGGCGCGAAGGCAGTTCCTTCATCAGTATTGGTTCCTATCAATAAAGGAACTTTGACGAAATCCCCTTTGGCAAGTTGAATACTTGGGTATGTGGCTATGAAGTCTCCATCGATTATAGGAACGAACGGACCTAATTGGTTGCCGGATGTTGAGTTTAGGGCGGAGTTGAGCTCAGAAAAGGGGAGAGCGCGGAGACAGGCAAGGGAATTGCCACTAGACAGAGTAGATGCACAGGAAGTGTTGGAGACAAGGGTGTTGTAGGTGGTTTGGTAGGCGGTGCTGTTATAACCGGAGACGAGGGCGGAGGGGAAGAAGGAGACGGCGGGGCCGCCAGATTGCGCGATTGCACCGCGGAAAAGTGAATCGTCTCTCCCTGCATGTTGTGTAAGTAATGTGCATTAATTATAGGCAAAGGGCCACAAACCGTTGTAAGCAAGTAATTGAGACCCGACACTTTGGCCCCCAGCACTTTCACCCCAGATGGTCACTTTATCAGCAGATCCTCCAAAAGCACCAACATTTTCCCTGATCCACTGCAATGCCAATCTCTGATCTCTGAAGCCTAGGTTTGTCGCTCCACCCTCTAGCGCTTCTTTTCCACCTAGAAATCCCCAGCCTGATAAACGATACTGAATACTGATACCGATCATGGGAGTTCCCATGTCTACGGAATTCTGAACGATGAAAGAGAGGTTGTAACGAGCATCATTAGTGCCACCCATGAAGAGGCCGCCACCATGAATCCATACTGCTACTGGAAGTTCACTTGACGCAGTAGTAGTACTAGGTCGGATTACATTGAGGTAGAGACAATCCTCTGCAAGATCGTGACCAGTGTCATCACCACCATACCCGACACAGAATGGTGGGTACGCTGTTGCCGTGCGAGAGTCTGACCAAGATGAGTTGAGGCTCACTGGGTTACGGAAACGAAGGTCGTTAACAGGGGGCTGGGAAAGGTTAGTCTATCAGCTGGTTTAGTTGGCTTCCCTTGTTAGACTTACTTGAGCGAACGGTATCCCAAGGAAGAAGTCCTGGTTATACGTGGGATTTTGGAGACCGGTGTATGAGCCATTCTTGACAGTTACCACAGGAGATGTGGTTGTCCTAGGAAAGCTTAGAGTCGGAGAACTAATACAAGTTCCCGCTGTAAGAAGGATAGTAGACCACAGAGATAGCATTGTGGGATGAAGACAACACAGAAACAAAACAAGAAAAGAGCAGGCAGCTACAGAATAAGTAGTCCATGACATAGTGGGACTGAGTTTCTCATCACTTTGCTAATGCATGCAAAGCATGGCCCTCCGAGCCTAGAAAACTTAATTACGGAAGTGGTGGTGTGCCCATCACCTTCCCTAACGGCAGCAAGAGATGGTCAAACACGTTGATTTCCACTCTACCAGAATACTGCTTTCTAGTTTTCAGGCAAAACATATCCCGGGTTGAGCTAATTCAATATACTCCACCACCAAAGTAGTTTTCTCCATTAAACGAGCTTAAACGAATCGGATAATGGGAAGGGTTTAGACTTCCCAGACCATAATGAGAGTGGATTGAAGTGGAGTGAACCTGAGCTTAGTTGAACTCAGCCTATGCAGCCAATGAAGAGAGTTTAAAGTTGTGTAAAGAAGAGCGAGTCAATGACGAAGTTGAGGCGGAAGATGTTGAATCGTGTGGGGAAGAGTGCGGGGTAGCGGCGAAACTGCGGAGATCGGAGGTTGAGACGGCCCTTTTCTTCACGGCTTCCTGGAGCGGCATTAAGTGAGAAGTGGGAGAGTGAAAAAGATGTTAGAAAACTCTCTAAAACCCGAGTAAAATGTTGATATTTTTTTAATTTGTTTTCGTTTGCGAGTTCCTGAGCAATTGCAGTGAGGTTTTCTGATTTTAGGACGAGGCTGTATTGATTGGTGATCGGAACTCACTGGAACTAGGGGTAACACATGCAGGTACCCGATAAAGATAATTCTCCAAAAACGGCGATATTCTGACACCTACCAAAACATAAGAGGGGTATCTTGATACGAAATCTATGTACCTCGGCATAACAATGCTAATCCAGAACTTCGGCTTCATCCCAGCTGTCCTCGATGACTGTCTTTAATTTAACTGCTTTAGGTTTCTTCGGCGATAGTTTCTGTTTTGATTGTTTTGATGTCCGAGATGATTTGCTGTTGACGGACTCTGCCTCTGAAATATCAGAGTCATCGATAATATGCCAATTGTCGTCTGGACCCGCGCCAAGCTTGCTGTCAATAACGCCCTCTAAAGCTATATCATCTTCTAGGTTGGGATCCAAGTCATCGCCGTAGGAACTTTCTTCTATGTCTGATGATTGAATCACTGGCTGGGAGGCGGTGCCAACCTTTGATTTTCTTGCTCGTTTGGCATTCAGAAGCTTTTGTACCTCTTTTTGACCCCTGGTCCGCAGTGTTAACTCTTTCACAACGTCAACCCACACTAGCTCAGTTTCACAACCTGGGCATTTCCCGGCGATTGGAACTAGTGCATCTTTGTCGTCACTAAGGAAGTGCGTGCTTAGGCACGTTAGATGTGTGACTGTTTCGCAGCCGATCTGGGGACATATGGTAAAGAGCCCCTCCCCATGCTCAAGATCAATATTACATATTTTACATTTGCCTTCTCGCTCGAAGTCAATAATTTCTTTGGCCTTTTCCACATGTACCTTTTGGTTGGTGTAGTCGATAGGTAGTGCATCTAGGCCATGATCGAGTTTTCGCTTCTTGCTTATAGGGTCACTAATTCTATCATTCTCAGATAATATTTCTCTGGGAGGTGGGAAGTCTTCAATGATAGGGATCGATGGACGAATAGATTCTCGGGTAGCTTCCACCCATTTCACCCAAGCTGTGTGCACATCTTTCGAGAAGAATCGAATTTCGAGAGGCCATCGTGTGAAGGAAGGAGAACGAAGTAAGATGTGCAAGTTGGAAAGGAGTGAGGGGACCGAGTGACGTGGTCGTTTAGGATGTCCGGATCGCTTCTTCTGGGTGGCATGTTGGATCCGCTCCTCTGGAGTAATGTGCTGTGTGATGTGAGGATTCTGCCAAGCCCATCTGAGACAAGAATTAGAGAATTTTGAGTTGACAACAAAGAAAGCCTGATTTCCAAAGTAAAAGAAGCTCAAAGAATTCATGTATGAAGGGATAATAACATCACGTGGTATTCACGTGAGCCAAGAGTGGCTTACTCGAACTGTAGAGTTGCAATGTGACTTGGGAAGCCGGTGACTATACACACCATTTCCCACGGTCTTAGATTTTGTCGCGCTGTCCGAACAGCTCCTCCCTTGGCTAAGCCATTGTGTTGCCGGAGACGCCTTACTGTCACCGCGTCAGCGAGGTTGGTCGCGTAACATCAAATTGCCATACCTGGATGTGGCGTTGAGCCGATATAGACGCTACTATGCCGTACCGTTGAGCGCAAGAGGTAGCAGCAATAGAAAGCAGGAATGGGACGTTCCAGTGTCATTGGGGGATTTTGTCGCGATAGTGTTGTTGATGTCTGGAGGTGTCGTTGCTTCGGTTATCGTATCTCGTCACGTTTTTGAGATTGACCTGATCTGGCTTGACATCAGATGAATGCAAGGATGCGAATCTGAGGCAACACCACCCGGATCTACCGTTCCCGTGGATGAGGGAAGGTGCCGACCCTAATAACGGGAATATCGTAAATTCAATTGTTTATAGAAAGCTCGAGAGAGAGGAATATTTCATCTTCTGCATTGCCCACAAAGTCATTCCCAGCAGCCACTGGCTTGCCAATCCCCTGAATCAGCTGATGGGTTGTTCTTCATGCAGAAACACAAGTGTTTCCCTCGGATGTCCCGACAAATGTTGGAAAAAAAAAGCAAGTGCCTTACGATCAACGTCAAGTCATTCCCATTGGCTGGTAGACGAGATTCAAGCCTGATTTTGGCCTCAGGACCAAAGATTTTGGCGGTGGATATCAATCACAGAAAGAGCCGGCGAAAGGTAAAGAACTGAATGCGGCGACCTGTAAAAAATGTAATCAGCCTCACATAGTATAAAGGAGTCCTAAACAGTAGTAGATATGTAGAAATTGTTCTTGCGACTTCATATAAATTTACAAATTCTGCGCCGCTGGCGCTCATAAATTTATATGTACAGGACAAGGATGACGGTGGTGGTGGCAGAAATGGAGTTGCACCCGCTCAATCACTAGCTCCTCCCATGACTGCCCAGTGTCTGAGCTGATCGTTCGAGCATGCCGTAAAGCCCGTCCACAGCACCACAGCATCCTTCCCTCTCCCAACTCCAATATCGAACTCCTCAAATCACCACCACCGACCCCAATCTCACCCACCACCACACCGACGATCCTGCGAGAGCGTCGCTTTTCATTCCAACACATAGCCGCACATCGAATAATATAATATGCCGTAAATCAGTGTTCTCTGCGCATACGTTTCGGTGTACTGCTCGTGGATTTGCGAGGGGGGACACTAGCCAACATCTTTGCTGTTGTAACGGTCGACAGAACATTCGATGCCGATAACTAGGGGGTCAAGCCTTACAAATACGTAAATACACGACATTCCTCGCATCTCTTCATACCGACCTTCAAAATGGTGCAGGTGCCATTGTCGACCGCTGCGTCCAGCTCGACGATGCGAGCCTCACCAGCCAGTGGTACGAACAGCAATGCGACATCGACTCGAGGAAAGCCAAGCGTAAATGGCAATGCGAATAATCCTGCCACCGCGCCGCAACCTTTAAGTGCAATGCACTCTCTGCCTCTAGATTTGACCAGTGTCGAGAGGAGAGGACAGCCGACTGCAAGTCGGGAGTCGAGCAAGAGGATACGGCCTCACGGTTTACAGGAGGCGCCTACATACAGGCCGACTGAGGAGGAATTTAAGGATCCCTTCGAATATATGAAGAAGATTGCTCCGGAGGCTAGGCAGTATGGTATCTGCAAGATTATTCCGCCTGATTCATGGAAGCCAGATTTTGCAATAGACACAGAGGTATGATCCCTGGCCAGGCCACCTAGAACCATCATTCTTTTTAACGATCGGGATAATCACCGAATGCTGTCTTAGCAATCCATGTCGAGCGCAATTCTAACAGGCTACACAGCGTTTCCATTTTCGAACAAGGAAGCAAGAACTTAATTCTGTTGAAGGGAGTAAGTACATAAATTTTATCTTATTATTCCCAATCCTGGATACATCGCTTCAACGAATTCGTTTCTAACTGATTACACCAGGCACTCGTGCGAATCTCACATACCTCGACCAATTAGCAAAATTTCACAAACAGCATGGAACCAATCTCAATCGATTCCCGAGCGTCGACAAACGTCCTCTTGACCTCTATAAGCTTAAAAAGGCTGTCGAAACAAGGGGAGGTTTTGAGAAAGTATGCAAACTTAAGAAGTGGGCGGAAATCGGACGAGACTTAGGATACAGTGGGAAAATCATGTCGTCACTTTCAACGTCTTTAAAGAATTCCTACCAACGATGGCTATTTCCATACGAGGAGTATTTGCGAATGGCAAAGCCTGGAGTTCATCAACAGCTAGAATTTGAATATGGGGGACCACTCACACCTTCACCAGCAAATTCTCCCTTGAAGAAATCGTATCAAAATACACCATCAAGTCTACGAGGAGAGTCACCGGCGATGAGGGCTTCTGATGCTCTCAATGCTTCGATGAAGGATGAGTACGAGAAGAGCATGAAGAATATTCCAATGCTAGATGCACCTGTCACAACACCACAGCAAGCACCTCCAGCAGCCCCACCAGTCACCTCTGGCTTCACTCCTGTAAATGCTGGTGGTTTTACACCGGTAAACGCAGCACCGGCAACGTTCACACCTATAACCATCAATCGACGTGATCGCGAGGAGCGCAGTTTCACCCCCCCACGTCGACCGCCTTTTGATACTCCCATAAGTTCAGCGAAAAATACACCTGAATATCGACCTTCGGCTCTGAGCTCAGCTCCTGTTGTCAATGGTTTTACGTCAAACCCATTATTAAAAAGACAAATGAGCCATGACAGCCTAGATTCACGATCGCGAAAAGGCAGTCAACCCCTTGAAGACAGTGAAAATTCAGGTCGTCGTAGTAAACGATTGAAAAAAGGTATGTTCGCATGGATTTATCTACTGTTGTAATGCAAGTCACATCTCTGTCAAGTCGCCTTGTTGCGTTCAAGGATACTTTTAATGCATCGACCACTACCCCGTCTTTCATTGATGATTGGTGGGAGTTGACCCGGCTAATAAATGCCCTGCAGATGCAGTGCCAACCGTGGCTGGATCGCACATGACCTTATTCCGACCTACCCCTCCAAGAATTCCTGGCGAGCATCGTTCGTCAGCACCTGGTGAAGTAAGTGAAGCTCAGTCTATAATTATGAATCTGTTCTGATTGATGTGCTAGAAATGTGAGCACTGTGGTAAGAATGAAGATCTGGGTAACCTCCTACTTTGCGATTCGTGCGACCATGGTTACCACATGTATTGCCTCGACCCTCAGGTTACAACGAAGCCAGACTATGATTGGCATTGCCCAAGATGTCTTGTTGGTGATGGCCAATTCGGATTTGAGGAGGGAGGAATCTACTCGCTCAAGCAGTTCCAAGAAAAGGCAGCAGACTTCAAAGAGGGCTATTTCCAGAACAAAATGCCTTTTGACCCTGTTCTGAACTGCCCTCGCCCTGTCACGGAGGATGACATTGAGAGAGAGTTCTGGCGACTCGTTGCCAGCTTGGAAGAGACTGTTGAAGTGGAATATGGAGCCGATATACACTCTACAACTCATGGCAGCGGTTTCCCCACGATCGAGAAAAACCCGCAAGATCCCTACTCTACGGATCCTTGGAACTTGAACATCATGCCGTACCATGCAGAGTCGTTATTCCGACACATCAAATCCGATATATCCGGAATGACGGTTCCTTGGCTTTATGTAGGCATGATCTTTTCAACTTTTTGTTGGCATAATGAGGATCATTACGCATACTCCGCAAATTATCAACATTTTGGATCAACGAAGACCTGGTATGGCATTCCTGGCGAGGATGCGGAGAAGTTTGAAGAAGCAATGCGTGAAGCAGTTCCCGAGCTCTTCGAAACTCAGCCCGACCTTCTTTTTCAACTGGTCACACTTCTTACACCAGAGCAACTGAAGAAAGCAGGCGTAAGAGTTTACGCTCTTGATCAAAGAGCCGGCCAATTCGTAGTTACATTCCCACAAGCTTACCACGCCGGCTTTAATCATGGATTCAACTTTAACGAAGCAGTCAATTTTGCACCTAACGACTGGGAACCTTTTGGTGATACCGGAGTTGAGCGCCTCCAACAATTCCGTCGTCAGCCATGTTTCTCTCATGACGAATTACTGTGGACCGCAGCTGAAGGATCTAATAGCACAGTGACGATTCAGACAGCGAAATGGCTCACGCCGGCACTTGAGCGCATTCGAGATAGGGAAGCTGTCCAAAGGAAGCTTTTCCTAGACAAGCACAAAGAGCACGAAGGTCCCTGTGTGGTTACAGATATTGTTGAAGGTGCTGGACCTCGCTGCCAGATCAATTTTATTATTGATGATAAAGATGTGCCCGAGGAAGAGTATCAGTGCACATACTGCAAATCTTATGCTTATCTTTCCAGATTTAAGTGCGATACAAGTGGCAAGGTCATGTGTATGCTTCATGCAGGCAATTACGATTGCTGTTCCGCATCACAGGAACAACGATATGCGGGCAAAGGCCATACTCTATACTATCGCCAGACCGCTGAGGCTATCGAGACAATTTACCAGAAAGTTGCAGAGAAGGCAAACCTGCCAGAGCAGTGGGAAGAAAAGGTTGAGAAAATACTAGAAGACGACCCCACCCCTCCTCTCAAGACCTTGCGAACGCTTCTCAATGAAGGAGAGCGTATACCCTATAATTTGAAATCTCTTCCCACGCTTCGATTGTTCGTGGAGCGTTGCAACGAGTGGGCTGAAGAGGCCACGAACTATATTGTCCGAAAGCAACAAAACCGTCGCAAAAACGAAAAGGCTTGGCGAAAAGGCAGCAAAGCAGCAGAAATGGAGGAACGGGATCGCGAGCTTCGAAAAATTGAGAATGTTAAGAAGTTGATCAAGGAGGCAGATAAACTCGGCTTTGATTGT
Source organism: Tricladium varicosporioides (assembly GCA_021365295.1). Classification (NCBI taxonomy): domain Eukaryota; kingdom Fungi; phylum Ascomycota; class Leotiomycetes; order Helotiales; family Tricladiaceae; genus Tricladium; species Tricladium varicosporioides. The sequence goes on from JAJTIW010000025.1 coordinate 795,235, forward strand.
CCAGAAATTACCCAGCTTAGGGAGCGTGCCGAGGCAATCGACAATTTTCAAATCGAGGCAAAGAAGGCCATCAGTAATATTGTTCTTCGCCAAACCAAGGACGTTGAGGAATTACTCGAAACTGGACGTGGCTTCAATGTCGATATCCCTGAGATTGAGAAACTGGATAATATTCTGCAACAAATGAAGTGGAATGATCGTGCTCGTGACAACCGAGGCCAATTTCTCAGCTTGAAGGAGGTCCAAGATTTGATCGAAGAGGGCGTTAAGTTGGAGATCCCAGAATACAATGACTACTTGAACCACTACAAGGAGCAAAGAAACGCTGGAATGGCATGGGAAGCTAAAGCGAAGGAATTGGTAAATGCTGAAGTGGTTCATTACCCACAATTGGAAGCATTGTCAAATCAAGCGCAGGCTGCTGCTCTCCCAGTTTCTCCCGATACTCTAGCTCAGGTTGACCAGATCCTCAATAAGCAGCGGGAAGCACATCGACAGATCGTCTCCTTGTTTGAACGAAGCCGGAGCGAGGACTTTACCAAGCGACCGAAGTATTCTGAAGTCCGGGAAACCATGGAGCATTTGGCCGAGCTAAATAGTAAACCAAATGGTACCCTAGACCTGGAAAAGGAACAAAAGCGCCATGAGGATTGGATGCGGAAAGGCAAAAAGCTGTTTGGAAAGGCCAATGCTCCTCTGCATATTCTCAAGTCGCATATGGAATACGTTCTCGAGCGAAATATCGATTGTTTTGACATCAATTCAGACAAGCCACGCTTACCAGCCGAACCTGCGTCAAGAGAGCCAAGTCCCTCCGATCCAAAATTACATAGCTGGGAAGATCCTAAGTTCCGAGAGGTATTTTGCATTTGTCGCCGGATTGAGGCTGGCATGATGATTGAGTGCGAACTTTGTCATGAATGGTAGGCTTTTCCGAGATCTCACTCCATCAATGTACTAACAAGTAATAGGTATCACGGCAAGTGCTTGAAGATTGCTCGAGGTAAAGTCAAGGACGATGAGAAGTACACCTGTCCCATTTGCGATTGGCGAGTTAGAATCCCACGAGACGCCGCTCGGCCCAAGCTTGAGGACTTGCAGGCTTGGCAGGATGAGATTCCAGCGCTGCCTTTCCAACCCGACGAGGAGGATATACTTGCCAGAATTATCGACAACGCCCAGGAATTCCGATCTCATGTCGCACCGTTCTGCAATCCTGTCATGGCGACAGCTGACGAGTCCGAGACCCAACGCTTTTATCTTCGAAAGATCGAGGGTGCCGAAATTCTTTTGGCTTATGAAACCAACTTCTTCAGACAAGAATTACACAAATGGTCTCCTGTTGCTCCCGAACCGCCCCCTGTTCTCGAGGTATCAAAGTCGACTAGAAAGCCAAGACCTACGAAGCTCCAGAAGTTAATGGCTCAGCATGGAGTCGATGACCCCGAGCAACTCCCACAAGCTCTACGAACCAAGTCACATAATTTTAAACGTAAATTGTCTAATGAGCCGTCGTCCTCCCGACCACAACCTCTTCAACCAGCACCCGGACGATCAGACTCAGGTACACCAACTTCGCATACATTCCCTGTAACAACAGCATCTATGCACCCTCTTGGAGGACCTACAATTTCCGGAATTCCACCTGACCATAGTCACGCTCATCCTTCTCACTTCGGAGGCTTTGCTGGTGTTCAAGATCCACATTTTAGTATGAGCCCGAGAAGCAGCACTTCGCCGGCATTTGCGCCTCATGCATTTATGCATGGAGGAGGGATGCAGAGCCCTCCATTTGGTGCAACTGGGAGTCCTCGTGCCGCTGGCATCTTCAATGATGCTGGTTACGGTCGGATTGACTCCGTTGCCCTTGCTGCGGGAGGCGATAGTCCTATGCGGGATGCGTTTACTGGGAGCGCAACAGTAGGACCAGGGCAAGACCTGCAGCAGGTCTTCAACGATCTTACACATCAAGCCGACGAGGATGATAAGACTGGAAAAGTTGCTGAGAGGGAACGAGAGCCCGAAAAGGATAGAGAGAACGCGAAATGGGAAGAAAATGAAGACATGGAGTTGTTCTTTGACGGACCTTAATTCTACTCCCAATGGACGCGATTGCATATACATGCGCATATGACCTCCTTTTTCTCGGCATTTCACCACTCGGAAAATATGGATGGCGTTTTTCATCAGCATGCATGGACCTGGGTGGCTGGCGCTGCTTTTGTCTTGTTTTGCTATTACTTTGCGTTGCTTTAATTTGCTTTTTTGGAGTTCTTCTGGTCACGCCATGTCTGGGTTGGCTCAATGATTGCTCTGATCAGATAAAACTGGCCACCTATCATGTCTATGAGGGTGGTGTTCTCTCGGTGTGTATAAATTTGAGGTCTCTTTTGTGATTTGTACAATTGTTGCATATGCATTTGTGAGAGAAAATGGTGGGGGAAGGTTGTAAGGTGGAGAAGGGAAGGAGTAGAGGGTTATGGCACATATGTACTAGCTAGAACTTTGCTACTTACTCGTCGTATTGGCATGACTAACATGTTGGCAATTACTGAAGGAATGAAAAAGACATTATAAAGTTAGTGCAATTACGGTTAATAGTGATGAACTTGTACCTCTTCGCCACGGTTCCTGAAACCATCCTGGTTATTTCAGTGCTATCTCTCGCTGCAGCTATGCGATCCACCGCTTTCTAGCCTTACAGTGTTAATGTGCATAACACATGGCCGAAAGCCCCGGAGCCCATTGAAGATAACAACATACAACGACTTGGGTCAGGAGTGCGATATGCAGCAAAACTAGACTAGGAAATATGTTCCTCTCACGTAGATTTTTGCTCTAATAAGTAAATAGGGTTGGGTGTGAAGGGGAGTGGCCGCTGATAACACCCATGACGACCACCGTAGTATGAGTGGTGGCAAGGAGAAAATAGTCATACTCATTGATTCTGCTTCCTAGCAATTTCGACCACCTATGAACGCATCTGTTAAGTCCTATTATGTTGACCTAAAGCTACTAGCCTTTTCACGATCATCATGGGTCCTATCACAGTCATCACCGAGGCCATTGGCACCACTGACACCACCGCCACGCACCTACGCACCAGTAGGGTCTGAGTGATCTCTATGAGAACATACACGCAGGGTTAAACGTATCGGCGATTCGCACAGAATCCTTAGTTATCAGAACGACACGTACAAAAATCCTAGAATTATTGTATACAAATGCCTTTGCATTGTCAATTGACAGCAACTCTGCCCCTGGGCACCAACATCAGGTGATCTTCTATACGGCCATCACGGAAAGTCTCAATATTTATTCTCGCTTTGTTGAAGGTTTCTAGCAACTTAGGGAATGTGGTACTGAACCGGAAGTTCCGGGTGACTTGGAAATTCTAAAATTGCGTAGAATGAAAGAACTATAGAGTTGCTAAGCTATCTACAAGAGCAGCAAGGCTCGATTTCGCTTCTGACTTATTTAATATGCTAAACGAGGACCCATGTAATACTTCAGAGACTGAGATCCACTTACAAAGGCTCACACCATAATTGCACTTGTAGGTGGATGTAAGAATGAGCGAAACGAAACGAAGAAGTGGATATCGTAGGGGACATTTGTCGTGTGTGAGCTGATGAAGAACAGCTATTTTGGAGGCCTATCACGTTTGCAGAACATATATACACGTCCAAACACACTATTTTTAGCACTAGGAGAGTCTGTCCCTGGTGCTACACCTTCCTGAGTCGCTTTTACTTTCCTTCTTGACCTCCGTCACATGAAAACCTCTCATTGATAGCGCTAATAGCCTACACTGCCAATCGAAGTCTTGAAACGGAGAACAGGATATAGTTTAATAGTTTCTAGCAAGCAGAGGCCTTTAAACAGCCAAAAAATATGTAGAGCATTTCAGCTTAGCAGCATACCATCTACCGGGAACCTTCTCTCAAGCTTCTAGTTTCCCTACCAGATGCCTAAAGGAATTTACCTAATCAACCTAGAAATTCTCTAACACGAGCATCTAACTCAATCTCGCATTAACAAAGCCTACTGCAGCCTCTACCAACCCCCTATCTCTCACTTCCCTCACCCCAAGGCCCCCACAACACTTAGGGTCACTCGGATCACACGCACTCCTAGCCTTCATGCCAACTCTACATGGTTCCGCAGATCTCGCTTCTACACCAACACCACCACAACACTTAGGATCACTGGGATCACAGAAAGCCCGGATCTTACTCGGCAACGCGCACTTGAAATCAACACTCCTCGCGCCAATACCTAGTCCTCCACAGCATTTTGGATCCGACGGATCACAGGGTGAGCGCTTATCTTGGACGCGGCAGCGGCGGAATATAGATTCAGGTTCTCGAGCGCGGGTGCCGAGCCCGCCGCAGCATTTTGGATCGGAGGGGTCGCAGGGCGAGCGTTTGGTTGAGACACGGCAGCGAGGTGTTAGTTCGGCCTCAGCCTCTGGGACGGGGACAGGTGAACGAGAAGGATGTGTGTTGTGGCTACCACAGCATTTGGGGTCGGCTGGATCACAAGGAGAGCGTTTGTCCGAAGGGAGACAACGAGTAACCAGTTCCGGTTTAGCTTCTGGAATAGGTACCGGAGAGCGAGATGTGACTGTGTTGTGGCTGCCGCAGCACTTGGGGTCGGCTGGGTCGCAGAAGGATTGGATTTTGTCGGCAGATGGACAGGCAGTGGATCTTGACACGAGCTGGTGCTATAATTAATATAATTTTTGGGAAGTGGTGGTAGTGTGGGAATACTTACACCTGGGACTGCGCACTGGAGACCGACGGTATTGTCAGCACCGGTGACAACTGCGGCTCTGATCATCTTGGAAGCTGATTCGGAGATCTCATCCCCGCAAATAGCTCTGTCTACTATGGTGGCACCCTATGAACTTGTCAGTTTCTGTATTCTGCATTTATGTTGTGGAAATAGAGCATCATATTATGCTGTACATACTTGAGAGTATCCAACCAAGACGATCTGGGTGTGAGGGCAGTTGATATGGTAGGTATTAACTGTATTAGCAACAGAAGAAGGACTAGCTGACAGACTGATCGACTCAGTAGTAGCGCCTGGATAGGCGTCTACAATAAAATCGACGACCGTTCCAGCACCAAAGACATGGAGATTTGGACAGTCTTTATGTCCCAATACTGATGTGGCAATAGCACCAGTGGCCAAAAGGAGCACGGCGGTCTTGTGAAACATTGTAGAAGACTTGGTGTGAAATGAAAACTGCTTTGCAATATTGCAAAAGAAATGTAGGAAATGACTGCTAGAAATTATATTCCAAGTGCAAGAAGAGAGTATTTATTCGCTTTTCACTCACTTTCATTTGATACCCAGTTTGACTCCGTATATCTGACATACGGATAGCCCGGTGTGGCAAAGCATATTATCATTTCTCAGGGACAGGGGCAAGATATTTAGAAGGAGGGAACGTTCTTCGGCCGTGATTCGGAACTGACATAAGGTCAAGTTGATAGGGCTGTAGCCTGAAAGTGCCCGAGCCAGACATATTCCTATAGCCAAGGCATACGGCCTTCCTAGGGTCCAATTCATTGGTTATGAATGGCTTAAAGGTCCGACGCCCAGATATCAGATTCTTGGTTCAGGATGAGTATTATGTGTTGCTGGGTTCTCCATGACCATGTTACACGAAAATATTAAACGAATTATCTCACGTGAAACAACGGTTTCGACTGAGGGGGTGTTGCTTACGAAAATCAAAGAAAGCGTCAGCCATACTAAAAGTTCTTCGTATAAGTATCTCGGCGGTTCCCTGCCACTTGGCAGGAAGGAAAGATGCTCCGCCAACTATCAATCGCTCAAGTCAAGATATGTATGTTGCGGGGGTTGATGCTACAGGTACTTGGTACAGTCACTTGTTCTAGAAATTTAGATGGTTTGTACATTCATGATCAACATAGGTTGTCGAGTTTGGATCCAACTAATTATAAATTGAATAAAGGCTTCTGTATTATTTTCAAGTAGAATGAGGTCGTTTAATCCTCACAAAATAAGATTTTCGGGGAATTGAGTATTGAGTGGTGACGCATATTCCACGCCGCACTGGCATTACTGTACATTTTGCCGATATTCTCCTGCTTATCACCTTGGCAGCTCACCACACTTGGCAGATGATTCTCCTGGTCACACAACATGCACCAAGCTAAGATGCATTCTAGAAGAGAAACACCATGTGCTTGCAAGGACCCGAAGATTTTAATGAGGGACGTCTAGAAATAGACACAAGGATATTTCCAACAGTATTAATACTTCGTTGATTAGAGTTTGCAAGCTACCACCAGTGAAGCGAATTAACCTCTATCCTAGTCGTGCGTGGCCAGAGGTGGAAAGATATGCAAATCATATTTCGTGAACAAAAATTCATAGCTTTTTGTTACATTAAAAACTCCACAAGCTAGAAAGCTTCAAACAGAAGGATAGTTAAGGATCCTCGACAGAATTTCTAACATCAAGCAGGCATCCTGACCGCTTTCTGTAAGTATAGAACAGCCTGAAGAGAAGATCCTGGCATTTGTACTGCCGAGGTCATCTAGGAGGACAACAAGTCAAGAAAATCCACGAGCTGGGCTGGGAGAAGTGAAGCGAACAGGTGGGAAGTCTGAGGCTCGCCTCATGACAATCAGCAGTCTCAGAAATTTGTACTCCAATCCTACCATGTCATCGATCGGATCCCGTTATGCCACGACGAGGGAATGCTTGGATCCGTTTCATATAGTCTGGGCACTGGATTCTCGATAAGTGCTACCTTAACCACTTCATATGCGCTTTTCTTGATCGGCCAAAAACTAAACAGAAACCCCACAATCCTCAAGTTCCTCGACAAAAAAGTCTAGGACTGAAGCTGCTTGTTCGTTAAACATAGCCTTATTCTTCAAGCTTCTTTAAACCAATTTCTTCCACTTCTAGAGTCTTCGCTAATATCCCTCACGGAATCCTCGGTCAGTCAAGATCAATATTCTATGATATTGTGGAGGATCTCGGCCCTCACCAGCGATTGAATCACTAGCACATACCATACACACCTAAACTGTTCGCAGGATGTTTGCAGCTCTTAGCATTACTTTTTCATTCAACTTATTGATGCTATTGTATTTGAAAAGTTGCCTGCAGAATTCGAATTCAAATCCCAACTACGTCTCCAGCATATACCGTAAGGTCCTTGGACTTCTATCTTACCCGTGTCGGCTCACTTAGAGGCGGCTGAGACGACGACCATAGTGCTATCGGATTTCTCGTTACGATACAGCCAAGTGACACGAGAGTACACCCCAATCATTGTTACCACGGCACTGATGTTGGCTAACAACGTCTGATAGCTGAGTTCAGTGTGAGAGATTCTATGATTATTGGGAGGCTCGAGTTGAATTTCCTGCTTTAAGTGGGAGATGAGGCCTGTCGTGGTCTGGATGGCATAAGCGTTTCAACATTCCCATCTTTCAGACTACAGCACGCTTTCGTTCCTCGAGAGCCTTTAGTCATTCCAATAAATTGCGAGAAAGAGGTGATGGGTAGGTGCAGAGGTGAGAAATTTAATATTGCTGGACACTTAGGATGGTGAAACTCCGTAGGGTGATGTTGTTGAAGAGACACGCCGACTAGATGCGACGAACTTCGGGTAAAGATCGGGTTCTCCGCTTGTAAACTACAGGGCGCAATACCCCCATTTCTGTACACCCACTCCACAACGGCTTTATTTTAGTTCAACGGCTTAAAATGAAGAATTACCTGTTTTCCATAAATATGCATCTAGAGGAACATCCTGACCTCATTGTGTTTGCACTTAAGGATTTTAATAATGTCACTGACACAAACAGCAATTGAGCTCGAGACATGGGACAAGAGTTCCCAGGACCGTTCCACAGATGGACGAGCAGGTATTGCCTCTGGTGTGAGTCCAAAGGAACCAGAGATTGGAGGAGTAGATACTATCATCATCCAGCAATTGGGGCCCGTTGATGGTGGATTGGCTGCTTGGAAGGTATTGATTGCAGCCTTCGTTTTTGAAGCAATTCTTTGGGGTTAGTCAACTCATTTGACCCGTACGAAATAAATGCTTATGACGGCTACTAGGTTTTCCAATCTCCTTCGGCGTCTTTCAAGAATACTATTCTACTCTACCGGAGTTCAAAGGGAATCCCAACATTGCCTTGATTGGAACAATTGCACAAGGACTGAGCTACCTTGGTGCGCCCTTTTCTGCTGCCCTTACAAAACGTTTCCCCAAATACCAAAGGCAACAAATATGGATTGCATATCCATTGTGCATAGGAGGACTTGTTGCTGGTTCTTTTACAAACAGTCTCGGCGGGCTAGTTGCAACCCAAGGGGTGATGTATGGTGCTGGGTTTATCACCTTGACATACCCGATCATCAGTTTTGTTGATGAATGGTGGATAGCTCGAAAGGGGATGGCTTTTGGCATTATCGCAAGTGCATCTGGCGCTGCTGGGGTTGTTATGCCCTTCATCATCAATGCGCTTCTGGATAAATACGGCCACAAGACCGCTTTGCGGGCTATTGCTGTTGGTATGGTCATACTCACTGCACCATTGATTCCCAGTCTCAAGGGCAGATTACCCCCATCCGAGCATGGTGCTGTGGCCAGGACCGATTGGTCATTCTTGAAAAAACCCCTTTTTTATATTTATGGTATTGCCACCCTCATCCAAGGACTCGGTTTCTTCTTTCCATCACTCTACCTTCCTTCTTATGCTACGAATATTGGACTTACTTCCACCCAAGGCGCCTTGGTCTTGGCCATAATGTCGATTGCACAAGTTTTGGGCCAGTTTGCTTTTGGCTATATCTCAGACAAGAACTTGTCGGTGAGCGTACTAGCAATTCTCTGCTCACTTATGGCAACGATTGCAACCTTCGCATTCTGGGGTACCGCGAAGTCTCTAGCCCTACTCCTTGTTTTCAGTATTGTTTACGGCTTTTTTGGATATGGTTTAGCTGTTATGCGTGTTGCAATGGGGAAGGCGGTCAGTGATGATCCTTCTGCTGTTGTAGCTACCTACTCCATCCTAGTGTTCCTTCAAGGCATAGGAAATGTTTTGGTTGGACCGATCAGTAATGGGCTCCTCTCTTCAAACATCAGCATCAGTGTATATGGAATTGCCAAGTACAAGGATCTTGTGATCTTTACTGGATCATGCATGTCCTTGAGTGCGGTCATCATTACCCTCTGGTATGCAGCTCCTAAGAAGATTAGGATGCTGTGATGAATCCCCTGTTGCAGCCAGCAGCACTAGTCGCGGTCTTTGGGCTCTGGGAATCTTTGGTAGATCATTCTAGCTTACATTTGGAAAGGATTTCTCTTTAAAAAAGATAAAGCTGCCGCATTATGCACACGTGCTAAATTCCCTTCGGTGAAAACAATTAGAGGGTTACTGTGACGAATGAGTTGAGGAAATTCAAAGTTTACCCTGCCCACAAGACTTGACAATTCTGCCAAAGCTTCCTTTCTCTGTCACTGTTTTTAAATTTCTATTTACTCATACTACTAAAGATTTCGCCCCCTTCCCCAGAGTCTCCACAGCTCGCCACGTTTCGTGAATACCCGATTCTTCTGTGATTGGTAGGCTGTTGTCAGCCACCTGAAATTGCTGCAACGCTGGAGTCAGCAAACTTTCCACAAGAGTATGCCAAGGACTATCTCAGCCATCCTGCTAGCGCCATTATGCACCGTTAGATCTAGATCTAATCAGATGTGTGGTTGTTCCAAACTTCAAAAGAGAATTTTCTGGAGGGTATCGCGTATTCAATAAAATTGCTTTCGCCGTCTTCCGTAAGATCCTACCCTAATGTTCTGTAGACACTAGATACTCCTTTTCGTACTTGCCAATGTCCAAACTACCCTTGGTTTTTCACAAGCCACATATCCAAAACGGTTGCGATGTCGGTTTTCAGCGATTCTATTCTAAAATAGCAGCAAAACTCAGCTTGCAAAAGGCACTCAGCCGCTGGAATGTGTGGAATTTCCTCTTGAATAGTCATGAACAACCCCTTTGATGTGTTTCCTATAGATAGGAGCGGATTCAGATCACCTTTTCTTGAGGAATCTTCTCAAATGACCTCAATTCTCCACAACACTCCCCTTGTTTGAAAAATGCGCCTCCAAATTCTACTCCTCCTTGTTACTACTTCCTTAGCAGCTGCAGAAAATGTCTTCAGACTATGGACACTTACTTGGTTGGACGACGTCACTATCAACCCAGCCACCTTCAATGGTAAAAGAATGATTGCTGTCAACGGAATGTGGCCTCCACCAAATATCACGCTGAATGTGAACGATACACTTTACTTGAATGTTGTCAATAATCTCGGCAGTGGATATGTTACAACTTTACATGCACATGGATTCCTTCAGATGAACAACAACCCTTATGATGGCCCGGAAGGAGTTACCCAATGGTAAGAAATCAAATGCATTCGATCCAAGTTAAAGCTAATTAATATACCCCCAGTGGAATTCAGTACCTGCAAAGTTTTGAGTGAGTAGTAGCTGATTATACTTCCACCACCACTATCTTTTGAAGCAAGAATCTAAACAATCGTAGATATATTTGGCCAGCAAAAGAAGCCGGGACATTCTGGATACACAGTCATCACATTGGGTAAGACCTCTCAGCGAAGATTTTCAAAGCGGTTCTGATTAGCAAGGCAATATCCACATGGGCTCCGATCCCCATTGATTGTGAAGCACCCTGACGATCCGGTGGTATACAAGTACGATGCCGCAAAGGACTTCACTGTCAGTGTATCTGAATGGGTAAGTAATTCTCTTGTTCTTGGCATCATAACCTCGTTCTCCGAACGCATTAGAATTTCAGGGCATGATACTAATATTAACACACTTACACAGTTTCGAGACTCGGTAGACAGTGTTGATAATCAATACAAGTCGGGGGCATGTGGCAAAGGTCTAGAGTACCCACCAAGTGGTAAGCTTTTCATTACAAACTTATGATAATCCCACACTAAACTCTCTACAAGCTGTCATATTGAATGAGAAACTCTCCTCCGAAATCGCTGCTGGTGGTTTTACCGGGAAAATGAGGCTCCGATTCGTTAATATGTCAGCTTTCGCTACCATTATAATCTACCTTACGGGAGGCCTAAGGATGGCAGTTATCGAGATTGATGGAGTCGCCGTGAACGTCAATTCTCTCCGGTATGCCAGAGCAATTGAGTTGAATGCAGGGCAGCGAATAAGCGTTCTGGTCGACACAGCTGATGCTGGAGACAATTTCAACATATATGCCACAATTGGTAAGTTATGAATAAACTAGTCCTTCGGCTACACTGACCTTTATACAGATGAGTCTCATTATGGTGGTAATAAATGCGCACCACAAGGACCCCACCAAGCCTTTCGTGCTGTTGGATATGTCAAATTCGATGGCATGCCGAATAAGCGTGCACTGGATACCTACCCGAGAACAGCCAATACACCTTCATCCTACGACACCTCCTATCTCTGGGTCCAGGACAGTCACTTCGCAAATTTACCCGAATGGGCTGACAAGTTCCGCAGCAACGCTACTGTCGTCTCAGACAACTGGTATTACGATAGTCTCAGGCCTGCCACGCCTATCCAACGTATTAAATTCAAGAACGGCACCACCCCTCTCGATCAGACCCGTCTCATCTACATCGACCTTACCGCAACAGCTGGCAACACCGAATTTGCAAATATGAATTCCAACATTTTTAAACAGCAAGATATACCCGTCCTCCTCCAGGCTATTCGCCCTGCTCCAACAAATTGCCAAGCAGGAAAAACTCCTTCGATCGCTCAAGGAACAAGGGAGTTTTATGGCACGAACAACACATACAACCTCACACCTGGTGAGCAAGTAATTCTCGTAATCTCCTCCTACGTAGGTGCCCACACTTTTCACCTGCACGGCCACAACTTCCAAGTCCTCTACCTTCAACCTGAACGTTCTCCTAGTGAAACAACTCCTTCAACCCCTCCTCAACCTGATGCCTGGAAAATCCGTTCAAATAAATATACCATGCCGGAATACCCGGCGAGGAGAGATACACTTTTTATAACGAAGAAGACGTATGCTATTGTGGCGTTTACAGCGGATAATGTGGGAAGTTGGTTTTTTCATTGTCATAACGATTTTCATGCTATGAGTGGGATGGCTGGTGTGTTCGTGACCGGACAGGATGCTTTGAGTGGGAAGGGTGGAGTTAGAGGAAGTGGGCAGTGGGGCGGGCTTGTATATGGGCAGTGCTTTTATGGAAATCCGGGAGGTGTGAGCACTTTTCAACGGCCATGTTTGACTTGAGTTGATGATGAGGGGAAAGAAAGTGGAACGGTCAAAGCCCGAGGGGTTAATCTTTTGGGAAAACTAGCTATGGAGTTTGGTGGAGCATTGAAAATCATGATAGATAATCGATCAGCAAAAGCTTGAAAATGCAGAACAATGAGCTTAAGCTACTCAACAATATTTTCTTCACATGAGCTTAGAGTGGAATCAATCCCTTTCTATCAATATTCTATGATGTGACTAAAGGGTTACTTTCTGAGTGCATTCTAATTGACATGATTTCAGCATTACCTGAAACACTTTCGCATATCCAATGAAAAATTTGCCCCATATTCCTTGATCTTAATCCCAATATCCCTGCTGTTTTCCTGCCCAAAAATTCCAGTAACAGTCATCAGATACACATGCGCTCCAAATGAGAGGCTATGATGATGGCCTGTATAAAATAGTACTCATCTCAAACTCTACACAATTCCATTCAAGTGTGCTATTCCATCATGCGATAATCAAAGCTTCCTCTGCTTGAAAGATCTTGGAGCAAGCTGTAATAGTAGCATATGGTAGGCAAAATATCGTGATATTTCATTGAATAATTTATGATGATTAGAGAAAGGCGATACATACTGAATGTGATGCTTCTGTTCATGACGAGTACAAAATTAAGGGATACAAGTTTGACAGAATTCAAATTTATGCTTGGAAGAATGACAACTAATGATCATCAACCATGGGATTAAGGAGTAATTTCATGAATCATGATTCCGTCGGGAGTTTCTAAGTGGGAAGCTGGTGAATCTTTCTATATCTACAGGGCACAAATTTATTGACTGGTAATTCTGAGGATTTGTGTTGAGAGCATCTTGGAACTTACAGACAAGTACTTCAACCACACCAAGAATTTGAGATTTCTCGCTGGTAGGCTCAAATGCCAAGTCATTATTATGAGGCCTAGATTTCGCAATCTCGTATACTTTTTCGTGCCCACCGTAGAACTACTTTAATCTTTACATCCCATCCCTCGTATCAAAAACTCCTGTGACTCTTCTTATACCAAGCCAGAACAAATTCTTGGCTTCTTCCCTCAAGGAGGGTTTCTTCGATCCCTTCTTGAAAGCCATATACTCATTAATTCAAATATTATCCCGATGTCGAATTTAACAAAGGAAAGCCATACGTTCATACATCTACGAACCCATATTACCACGACAGATCCGCCTTCTTGAAATTTCGCAGGGTCTCAATCACCCGCAAATTTTTGGATTTGATCTAGAATTAGCACCGGCCTACATTACCGTGTCTACAGCCGGAACAATGAGCCAAGTGACCAGGTTCTTTGCTTCAGCGAATATTACTTGAAAGCTATCAGGAATATTATGCTTGGTCTTCCCTATCTATTGAATAAGGTTAACACTGGCTACTTATAGATTGATGGTACCTTTATTAATCAAAACGGCGATGACGAGAAGGGTTATTAAGTTCCTCTCATGAAAGAAACTTACACTAGATGTCAAGAGTGTCTTGTTTGGCTTAATGATGGAACACCAGAATCGGATCTGGCCGTTGACACACTTCCGGGGATTTTTCGGTGCCTCTCCGTTGTCGTGTTCATTTGTGGAGCGAGACAATCGCATGTCCTGATATAGATCGCATTGTGGTACCACTACTTAACCACCTGATTTCACTTGAGCTTGTCTGTCCGAAATCCGACTTCAGGGATTCGAACCCGTTTGTAGGATTCCTGAAATTAATCAGAGTCTTCAGATACAATAATTGTGGCCCTATGCCCAGAACGGCTGCTGAGAGCATAAAGTTGTCGTATAAGACCGGAACGTGGTATTCAACCAACAGGTTAGAAAGAGTCTACGGCATTCTGGGGTTGGTAGAAAGCTCTTTACTAGACTTTCTAGTTGTCAATTACCAGAAAAGAGAGACGCTAATCTCATCCTCGCTTGTTCCGTTTTAGTCTCCGGACATGAGCAGCTGCTGCTTTAGCATAAGCTGAGGGCGAGCATACTTGAGCTGAGGGTGAGTGTACCTGATTAGAGCCTGAGCGTGCTTGATCATGAGCCCTTGGGCAGAGCCTGGGCATCTTGAACATGCCCTGAGTCAGCCTGCGCACCATAATGTAGAACCCATTTTAGCCTCCTGTGTGCCTCGGCTACATTTTACCTATCAAATTTTACCCCGGAATCCGTTTTTGCTCCCTTACCTCTTGTCAATAGCACGTGACTATGAACTCAACCCCATAATTGTTGGAATTAACGACTCCAGCCAATCGGATGACTAAGGGTCATCAACGCAACGCGATTTAGGAGGGCCTGAATCAGGGTAAATCAAGTATATTGGCAACAGCGTATCGTATCCTGCTGTCTTCTCTTGTCTTGTTATTGTACAGAATCAAACTACGGAAAGTCTTCAGGCCACATATAAATGACAACTAGTGAGACGTGCCTGAAACGCACGTGCTGAAGCAAGCACTTGCCTGAGGCCTCCAGGCCTCACATCAACAATAATGATAGACTACGGTGGGCTGTTTTGACCTCATTGTGAATCCGGTCTCCCAGTTCTGGGGAGCACTAGACATAGACAAAGCTCGACCCTTGTTCTTAATGGCGGCTAGGGCCTGTGAGACAGACCTGTATTTGCCCGCAAGGCCAACATTGCTTCGCTTAGAAGGCGCTATAGATGGACAGACACCCTCATGTAGAAGACTATAAGTAATACACATCTCCTGTTAATGAAGATTTTATACGACTTTGGCCCGTGATAAGAACCACTCATTATCAGCGCCCTGATTCATGTACCCTACTAGTTATGACTTCCCAGTTGCTCACTACCATGCTCAACCCCTCCATCATTCATGAGTTCTTAACCATTCGCGCCCGCATATCTAGTTTCAACTCCAAATCCAGACAACTCAGCTCTGACAGGTTCCTTATTATTTCCTTCTACCGGGAGCTCCGCTTTATGATACTCGCCAACCGTTTCTGCACCTGAGCTTGTTGGTTGCCTCTGTGAAGCTCGCTTTCGTCGTTTCCAGATGAAGAACACAATCAATCCTACAACAGCTAATACAAATAACGGTACGATGATACCAATCGCCCCCTTTGAACCCGTGGAGAGATCTGGATCTGGATTTCGAGTCGGCGTTTGTATCAGGGATGATGCCGTTGATGTGAATAAAGTTTGTTGCCTGCTATGTTGGATCTGCTGTCAGCCACCAACTCGGCGGAACGCCATTCGTGACAGAGAGGTATTAACTCACGTCACAATTACTGAAGTTGGACTTGTAGTCAAGGGTATATTACTCGTTGACATCGAAGTTTTGGTTATTGTAGTACTTTGCAAATTTTTACTCGATATCGACCCAATAGCGAATCGTCCAGCCACTGTATAGCTGCAAGTGCTCCGTGGTAAATTGAGATCGCAGATAACGAGAAAGTAGTTGTTTCTGCCACCAAATACATCGACAGGCGTCCAAGAATAATTGCCTGTGTTACGTGTCGAGACTAGATTAAATGACGAAGGTTAGCTCTTGCTTTCAGCTAGGCAAACTTATTCGATAAGATTTGAAAGGAATAAAGACCTGTGATATTAGTAGCTTCGACATCGTTATCATATGATAGTTGTATGAATACAGGTCCAGCACTAGTGGGCGACCATTTTATGATATAAGGTTTGTCGACGGGAATGTCCTCGCCAGCCGTGGGGCAAATGAATTGATTCATTATCAGTATTACTTGAGATATTGAACGCAAAAAGAGGTCAAAAAGGTATTAAAGAGCGGGAATTTATGAGCAAAATGGACTTTATAAAAGAGGGAATTCGCCGTACATCTAAGAGAGGAGAATGAGGATAGGGAAGGACAAAACCTATGTTAGGGAGGAGAAGGCTTTGGAGAATCCTTGTTAGGACTATTCCTGAGCCACAACTGCAAGATAGGGTGCGAAATATACAAGGCTCTTCAGCTCCTAGAGGGTCAGAGTTCCTTCTAAATCGAAGGCGTCCATATACAATCAAATATTCCCAGCGAATAAAAGTACCCAACTTCGAACGCCTCAACCATTAAAAAGCACAGCGCCTAATCTCGTGCACAAACAGGGAGATAAAACACGGGAAGGAAAAAGTAACTATGCTTTGCTCTGGCGCAGATACGGAGCCGTCTTTATTGCACATCGGAGGCGTTTTTGCTAGGTCGACCCGCACGAGTCAATCTAAGCCGCCTTCACTAAGATTTACAAGCTCTCGAAGGTTGGGAGGGTTGGGGTTAGCTAGTTAGGATTAGTCAGGATTTGGGCTTGTAGCTAGAATTCGGGTTAAAAGGGAGGTAAGTTATTCTTTGAATTGCACGTTTTTGTCAGATTAATTGTTGCGTTAAGTTCGTCGTGATTTTGGTGTGAGTGCACGTTCTAATTTGAGCTCATATCTTCCCGGAACACTGCCTATTTATGTTAGAGACCCTTATGTCAACTTGCGCAAGTGGGCTTAGCAAAAGCCATTGAAGGTAGTCGCGACTAATAAAACGGCTTTAATTTACTAAGGCTTAAGAAGCGCCTATTAATAAAACTTAGCTCTAGTCCCTATTCCCACGACTTAGGCGCCAAGGATTCGGTGGGGTTGGCTATTCCTGCGCTGACAACGCATTTAACTCGAGGGTGTCTTGCATCAACTCTCAACCATTGGTTGTCCTTGTTCTTCTCGTAGTATGGGTGGAAATCAATGGAGCCCATGACCGGCACTCTATCACAATAATGTATGCAGAAAAGCTGAAACAGTAGAGTCTGATCAAATTTCAAATGTATCCTTATATAGTTGCTTGCGAATCAAATACCGCCACCTTTAGAGGGTCACTCCGAAGAACTTTTGTGGCGATCAGCCAATATTTTGGGTTTGATAGCCAATGGAGTCAATGGAAAGTTGGAGCAAACAGCAGTAAATTTCTGTCTAGGAATGAGACTCCCTATTATTGTAGGCGTAACGTAGTTTATTTTCATGAAAGCTTTGTTCAGCATCTTTGGGAGCCCCTTTGGGCTCTCGAGATGAACGTCAAAACTTGACAAAAATGACATGATGCACGCCTTAAGCCAATATATAGCTGCATTAGTCAAGTGGGTACTACTTAAGTTGCTCAGGGACTGCTCAGGCTTCTCAGACAGCTCAGGTGAGCTGGCTGAGTCGAGGGTAAGTTGAGGGTGATTAGCGCCAAGTAGAAGCGGCCATACTTACCAACTGAATGTGGAACGAAGATTGAAGGATCAGAGCTGAACTACCACGAAAGTCAGACTCTAATCTCATATTCGCTGGTTCTGTTTTAGTCTCTAGACGTGAGCAGCGGCCGCTTTTACCTGAGTCGAGGGTGAGCATTCCTGAGCACGGCCTGAGCACGGCCTGAGCAACCTGAGCATACAGCGGAGTCAGCCTGAGCACCCATTGAGAGGCCACTTTAGCGTCCAAAGGGGCTCGTTTTGGCTCCTTGAGGCTCGGTTACACTTTCCTCGTCTAATCTCTAATCGGAGATCCCATTTTGACTCCGACCGGGATTTCCTTTACACCATTTTGGATCCACATTCGCTTACATTCACGTGATAAGGTTAAGCGGCTCAGCCTCATCGTTCTATTACGTCTCTTTAATGTCTACTAGAGAAATTTCATATAATATAAATTTCAGTAGTACTTAGTTTCCTTTTCTTTGCTTCAGATATCTTGATATTATACTTTACCTATATGTTTCTTTTCTTTCCCTTCTAGTTTTTAGTTTACTTGTAGATAACAAGGGGCTAAGGTACTCCGACGGCGGGTTTAGTTTATACGAATTAAATATTATATTAGAAAAGTAAAGTTATACTATTTCTATTTTAGCGAATAATTTGACTAACTAGTTCGCTAGTTGATTATTATTAACAAAGGGGAGATCGCCAAAAAAGAGTCTATTAATATAATAGTAATATTGTGTTAGAGGGGAGTTATATCAATATTTAGTATTACTAGAAGATTTATATATATTCTAAAAAGCTAGGATTATATTAGCTAGAGCTTTGTAAACAAAAAAGATAAAGAATTAGCTAATATATATCAAACAGAAGTAAAGATTTATACTATATCCAAGAAGTTATATCAAAGGTCTATAGTACTAAGAGATTTAAATAAATTCTAGCAAGACAGAATTATTAGTAATATAGTTTGAATTAGCTAGTATATATTAAACAGAGATAAAGATTTATATTATATCTAAGAAGTTATATTAAAAACTACTAGAATTAAAAGATTTATATAAATTCTAGCAAGATAGAACTATACTAATAATAGAGTTCAGTAACAAAAGAGTATAGGATCAGTTAAGTATAGATTAAATAGAGATAAAAATTTTATACTATATTAATATTATATCTGAGGAGTTATAGCAAGAACTAATAAGCTTAGAAGATTTATATAAATTCTAGCAAGGTAAAACTATATTAGTAATATATTTTAATAACAAAAGAATATAGAATTAGCTAAGTATAAATCAAACAGAGGTAAGAATTCTATATTATATTAGTACTATATTTGAGGAACTATAGCAAGGACTAATAAAATTGGGAGATTTATATAAATCCTGACAAGATAGAATTATATTAATAATATAAAGCAATATAGAATTATCTAGATAGAAGACAAACTTAGTCGATTAAGAGGAATTATATTAGTAATAGACTTGTCTCTTCTTGATTATAATAGTAATCTATCTTGGCAAGAATATATTCTGGAGGATAAGCTAAGAAGTACTTAGCCTATATTATTACTTAGTAAAATATAGAGCCAAGTAATATAATATTTAGCTTATACTCTCTTTAGTATAATATAGATCTATAAAATCTATAGGCAAAAAAGTAAGGTAGGGACTAATAAGAAAACGAGATATATAGAGCGAAATATCAAAAGAAACAGCAAGGAATAAGTTATACTTTTATTTGCTTCGATATATTATTGTATTATATAATATTCTACTAATATTTTGTAGTAAACAAATATATAACTAGAGATACTATTTATTATTATAATTCTATAGTCTAATCCCTTTTCTTTGGCTTTTTGAATACTCTCTCTTTGATTCTTTGAGATATAGATAAGTTAGAGATAATATCTCGCGAAGCAATATAGCTTGATTAACTATTAGTATTCTCTAGCAGAGATAGAGTATTATAGCTTGATTAATTAAAGAGATAATAGCTTTTTAATATCTATGAAAGTCTAGATTTCTCTAGTTTAGATAGCTCCGAGACTTCAAAATCTAAACTATAAAGTAACCTATTAATAATCAAACAGATATATTTGAGGTAAGTTAATATTTATATATTGTAGACATTCTTAGTAAACTTGTATATTGTCTATTTCTCTTTATTATCTAGTTTTGTAAAGCTAAACTCACGAATCAGATAGTAGTAGAATATAGTTTTGTTCCTGTTAATTATAGAGTAGTAGTTATAGATTCTTACTGTTCGGTTATTATACGAGATAAAGAAAGCAAGGATCTCTTAATAAAGCTCTTTTTCGCGCTTTACAAATCTAAAGAGCTCGATAATATCTCTTATTGCTAGAGTTATATTATAAGTATTCTGTTAGTTTATAATATCAAGTATCGCAGTATTATATTTGACCTTATATATAAGAAACGGAAAGTATATATAATATATATCTATAAAGAGAGAGAGTTCCGAGAAGCTATTAATAAATAGCTAGATTTTTTTAAGCTAATCTTTAGTAAATATAATTCGCTTGAATCCAATAGTATAGTCAGGTTACGGACAAGGCTTAGTTAGAGCAATAAAATTGTTTTAGCTCTTATTAATACTTTCGATTAATATTTTTAGACAATTATCGCTATAAATAACTAGAGATTGAACGGAAAGAATAATTAGTCGAGCAATATCTTGAATAACCTTGGCTTCGTTCTTGTCTTATATTATTTCGTATATATTGTCGAAGAGATTATCCTGAAACAATGATTCCTCTAAAACTAATTATATAACTTCAAGAAGGGTCTAGCAAACAGTCTTGCTTGTATTCGCGATATTTAACTTTAATTTGTATATAAAGCTATTCTTGGTCTTAAGTAGAATTTTATATTACAAGCTTTGATATAAAGTATTTTTGACTTCTCTCGGCTTTTGATTACTCGGTATAGTAGAGCTAAGCGCGGCAGAACCGGCTTCTAATAGATTGCCACGAAGAGATAGAGAGGATTTCTTCTTCGCGAGTAGATAATTTATATTGTTCTTTGGTTTAGAGTATTTCTTAGACTAATAGAGCTTTTTTTTTTAGTATTCAAGTAAGCTAATTTTCTTTCTACTATTATTAATAACTACATTCTTATTAATTATATCTTTGATAGAGGATTATAAAAAAGATATTCGCGGCCGCTTTTGGGAGAAAGTAATACTCAGGGTAAGTTTGTCCTCTTGTAGTCGTTTTTGTTTTTGATCTTTGATTTATAGAAACTTGACTTGAGTTAACTTTATAGCAAAACAAGAGAAGAGTAGTATACCTCTTTGCTAGGAGTGTTACTAGTTAGAGAGGGAAGTAGACACTTAAGTTTAGTATTTATATTCTTAAATATAGTTCGTTCCTAGCAATGTTATAAATATATACTTTTGGGAAAAGAGAGTTATAGTTGTTCTCTCTTAATATCTTGTAATTGCACTTTTATTAATAATTAGTCAGAAGTATATAGCTAGTATAAATAACTTACTTTTGTCTTTTGGTACTAAGTATTACTGTCTAATCTTTTGAATATTTCGTCTTGCTTAATATAGAGCTATATCGACTAGAAAGAGTAAAGTAACAAGTGAATTTATATTACTAATAAGGTTAATAATAGAAGGTAAATAGAAGAGTCAGAGATATAGTACTAGACGAGAAGATAATAAGTAATAAAATATACTAGAGTTTAAAATAAGATATAGGGCCTATTTTTGTTATTTTGTAAATATAGTCCCTCTCTTGAAACTACTTATATTTAAGTCTAGCTATTAAGAGTATATAGAAATCAAACTAAATTAGCTCAATATTAGTACTAAATCTATAGATAAAGATAAGTTAAGATCGGAAATAGAGAATAAGATATTATTTAGTATTTAACTTAATTATATCTTTGGATATTTATAATATTTAGTATTACTGCCTTAAACAATCTAATTTCTAGTCTAATCTACAAGACTAAAATTCTAGCTCTCTTATCTAGGCTAACTAAGTACCAACTATTAAAAAGTAATACAAGAGACTTTACTCTTCTAATAATAGCTCAAGGTAATAGTAAAGGCAGTATAGATACTTGTCTCCGCAGAGATAGTCTAGTTTACAAGCCCAAACTTTATTTTTCAAAAGTCGATATCCTAATACAAAGCTAACCCAAACTAGTTTGACTTTCCTATTTTCTTGGATAACTAGTCTTAAATATAAATAGTTCTCAAGGAAGGGATACTACGTTCACAAATTAACAAAAATAGTAATAGCTACTATTATTATATTTATCTTATACTTTAGTATATTTATCAATTTGCCCTTCCTCAAGTACTATATTAACTATCTCCTTGTCGTAGTCCGGCCCCAGTTCTCACAAAGGCACTTCTAATTTTATAATCAATATCAAAAGATGTCAAGCCTAGATTTTTTATATTTTATACTCTCGACATCGAAGCCCCAAGTATTATCTTATATTTTCTAATTATCAAGACTATTTTAACAAGATAATTAGCTATATCTATTGAATTTGTTATTAGACATTTACCAAGAAATATATATTCGAGATAGACTTTGAAGGAAGCAAAGCTACTAGTAGTACAACAAGGACAGAGAAGATATAAAGTAAGTTAGTTAAAAAGGTAATTACTATATCTAAGTATATAACTGAGACTTCCCTAAATAACTCTACAAGTAACAAGTCTCTTGTGAACTCGAATTCTAAAGCCGAGATTATTAACTTACTTTTTGGCTACGAGGACAATATTCTCATCCCTAGTTTAGATCAGATCTACTATACTTTCCTAAAGGGTCAAAGTATCTAACGCCCTTACCTTACCCGTACTACTTCGCTATTATTTGGCTTTGTGCTAACTAGAAGCTTAGACCCCTATATCTTGTTACAAAAGATACTATCCCTCCCTCAAAATATATCTAGAAAGTAGAGCATTACAGGAGAAACAGTTTGATATATTATATACCCTGAATTATCTAAGTCTCAAGACATTCCAAAATATAATAATAAAGAGGACTAAAATCCGGAATATATCAATAGTAATAAGAAAATATTTCCTCTCTCGATATTGAAGCTAATAGAATATCGAATATTACCTCGACCTGATTTCTGACTTAATAATAGGCGACCAAATAATATTACTATACTTATATTATTATAGTTATATATATTTTCTATATGATTTCTCAAACTACAAAAAAGACAAATATATTATTTCTCTAGAAGACTATTACTTGTCTTTACCAAAGACGTCAAGTCTTAATCTAGAGATATTGTTATTTACCTTAGATATACCTCAAGGAAACTAACTAAATAGCTTTGTACTATTCTAGTACTAGACTTGAGATAATATATAATAGACCCTCTACTACTGTAAACTATATATTATCAGAATACTCGCTTTATTATTACTACTAATATACTATTTCGTTTTTTGGCTTATAAGTGACCTCCTTCTTCTCGCGAAGCTATAAATCTTTTTATTGAACTCTATATATTATTTGACTTTGAGTCCTCTATAGTCAATCGCAAGAAATTAATTAAGATATTACAATAGCCTATAATAATATTTTTAGTAATACTTATACTATTATTCTATAATTATATAAGCTTATAACTACAATTTCCGATATCTAGAATAACTATAATATATAATAACTATATTACGCCTCCTATATATATTCGAGATTATATTAATGATTTTCTATATTATATAACTCTAAGTATATATCCTGTCTCTGTTAGTTCTATAATTTGGAGTATTTTTTGAGAACTAGAACTTGATTATAATCTAGTCAGTATATAATTTGGCTCAATACTTAAAGTTATAAGATCTATTATTGAAGCTAATAATCTAGAGATACTTGCTAAGATATTTATAGCTCGTCGGCGATTATTTATATTACTATAGTTCGGTATTTTTATTTTGGGTAATCTAAAGTTTCTAAATAAGATAATATCTTATCTAAAGACTTATAACAAGTAGCCTAGTAGTTCTTAGTCTAGACCTAATATAAATATCGCTATTTAAACTAGTTCTAAGTAGTCATTTTTGGATAAAGATACTTTAAATACTTATTAGACTATTTCTACTCAAGTACTAATATCTGATCTACTATATTATTACTTCAACTTTCGATTAAAAGATCCTGATATTCTCCGTTTTGGATAGTAATTAGTCGAGTATATAACTAAGCGAGAGATCAAGCCTAAGCTTTAGCTATAGCTAGAGGCTAAATATTCCCGGAAGTACAAGTACTAAATCTAGTAGCTTTTAGATAAGGACAAGAACGGCACAAGTATAATCCTAGAGATTATAATACTTAATATCTAACGAGGTTTTATATATAACAAACTAAGATATATACAAAATATTACTAAGCAAATAAAACTTGATAGTACTATAATAATAATATTAGACAAGTTTAATTACAAGATTAGACTTAGGCCCTCGAGAGATACTATATTCTATATAATCTCGTATAGTTCAAAGAATATAGCTAAAAATCGGAGTTTAGAAGCTATAGTAATACCAAGGATCAGACAACATCCTTGAATAGCAGATTTATAGAGTATCTAATAAAAAATATTATATTATAATATATTATATATATATAATAAGAATACAATTACGAATATAATTTAGTCTATTAATATATACCTTAGCCAAGTTTCCAAGTATAATAAACCCTTCTAGATTTCTTTCTGACATATACCAAACACTTATATTTAGTTCTGTCGTCATACCTACTACCTTTCTTCTAATCGTTTTCCTTAGTTTCTACATCGTTGCCTTCTTCGTTAGTAAAATAATAAACACCCTTTCTCTTCTTTGCCTTGATAGTTTTTACTAGAAGTCTCTTGGAAGTATCGCTAGAACCGGCCAAATCTTTCTCCTTCTCGTTACTCTTGCTTTTCTCCGTATAATCCTTCGCTTTCCCTTTTCCCTTACTAGTATCCGTCGATAGCGACTTGTGATTATATCTCCAAATCTTATCAGGGTCTTTGGCAGCTCTCTTATATTGTCTTTATAGCTCGCTTCAAGTCTATATACTCTACTTCCCTAACAGAAGTTAGTAGTTATACTCCTATTTGCTAGGTAACGTCTCTCGCCTCCTTATCTATTGCTTATACTCCTTACTCCAAGACTATAAACTCCAATTTGACACAAGCTTTCTTCTACTAATATAGATTTTGTTTAAACCTTTAACAATCCCTTTAATATTTCTCATTTCTTGCTCAATTCTTGCTTTACTCCAAGACAGTTTATTAGAATTCCTAGAGTCAGCCTATTTATATCTAGTAGACTAGCTTTCTTTATAAGTTAATAAAGGGGGGGAGCCAATAATATCTTCTATTATATCTTTGTATTTTTTATCAGGAGATAATAGTTTATAACTCGAATAGTCTACCTAATATTTATATAGTACTAGTAATACTATAACTCTTGTTTTGTCGAGATAATACTTCTTACTATACGAACAAAGTATATAACAGAGCCTCTATTCTCTCTTAGATCTATAAATATAAGTCTAGTAGATTTCGAAAAGTTTCTTATATTTCGTATATTTCGAATCTCTTTCTAGAGTATACTTGTTTAATATATAACTATAGTAATTATAAAAGTCTTTTCTACTAGAGCTTGTCGATATTCTAAAATATATATCTAATATATTAATAATTTCTTATATTTAAAAGGAAGCTACCTTTATAGATTTATTTAATAAATTACAATTAAATTAGTATATATTTAATATATCTATAAAAATCTTTATAATATAAGTAAGCTATAAAATTTAAACTAGATATATATCTTATTACTACTCTAGTCACCTATAATCTATCTACCCTTTTCTTAATAGATATTATAAACGCCACGACTTGACCTGTCTTTATATTGTCTACTATAGATACTATTATTTTATTCTATAATATATATTATATTATAATTATCTAGTTACTTAAGGGAGTATATAGGCTACCTACCAAAAACTCGTACTCTACCTTTGTAATTATTATAAAGTATATATAACTCAAAAATATATTTTAAAAGAACTAGAGATATATTTAAATAGTTTAGACTATCTTCTAAAAGTTATATCTAAATATAACTATTCAAAGTTATATAATAATTATTTAAAGTAGTAATAGGCCCCTGTCCGCTTGAGAGTATATATAGACCTCCCTACTAAAACTATATAACTTCTTTATTATATTAAAAGTATATATAAATAACTAAGTCCGATTTCTGAAAGTTATATTAGTATATAGCTTTTTAATATTGTATAATAATTATTTAAAGGCAAATATTAATTATACTAGATACTCTCCCTAGATATACTTGCGGGCCTACTAACTAAGCTTTTCGGGCCTTAGAATCCTTCTAACCTTTAGAGCTTAATATAATTATATTTATATATAAATAAATTAGTCTAATTTGAATTACAAGTTTTCGTGAAATATAAATATAGTCTATATAATACTCTAAAACTAGTAAACACTTTGTATTTATTCCTAATTTATACTAAGCTATATAGCTATATCTTTGGTTTTTGGGGTATTAGAAAAGTATATATATATCTAGTTTAGCTACCTCTTGGAGTCGTGGGGCTATCTTATATTCGAGAATATAGTTGCGAAATATTTACGTGCCTGAAACTAGTCCAAAGAATTCTTACTCAAAAGTACTAAAGATAAAATTTGGCGGAACTTTACGACCTACCCTCTTTATTGTACCTTTCAGCCTGACAGTAAAGCCCAAAGGTATCGAACCTACTCGGTCACTATCGGCTTGCGAATTATATACTATTGCGCCCTATTACTTGCAAAGTCTATATATTACGATTTCTTCTTGCAAATAAATAGCCTTATCAATCTCTCGAATTGCAAGGTAATAGATTAGATATTTATCCAAGGCTATTTCTGAGCGACGACAATAACTTAGTTGTTTTACCTGACTAGTTCCGTCAAGCCCCGCTAATAAACTTTACCCTATCTACGCTGAGGGGCAGCTATTGAATCTAATCTTCCGCTATATATTCTTACTTCAATCTGTGATTTATTTTATTAGATTTATTTCTCTTATCCGCACACGCCTTTATTCTCCTTCTACTTATTGCCTTTGATATATTCTATCAAAAACGCGAGAGAATCTCTTGACTCGAAAGACTCAAACTTCTTTTTTAGCCTTTTCGCAACCTTTATTTATATATTTTATAATAGTATATATCCTCATTAGTCAAGGTAAATACTAGAGTAAACCTCTATATTTATATACTTATTTGTATTTATATAAGTTATAATTATATTTATTAAACTCGAATTCTTTCTCTTTTAGTAACGAGTATCGACTAAGCTAGTAGGCTCTTCTATATACTATATACTAATTATAGTAGTTAGATATTTTAAGCTTCTATTTGTGTTATTTAAATATATATAGCTGACATTATATAGACAGGTAATAGTACTTTTGCTAAGCAAGACAAAAAAATCTAGATTTTTACTTTCTCTTTAGATTCTATTAACACGAGGGCAATATAGTTCAAAGGCTATTATCTTGCGATCTATAACAAAGAAATAGACTACTACAAAATATATATAGACAATTTCAACAAAAGCCTAATAACTATATATAAAAGATACAAGATATTTACTAGATATTATATTTATGTCAGAGATACTAGTATATACTTTATCCAAGTTTAAGAGGAAATTTCAAGTTATAACTCAAAGAAGTTAGCCAGGTTTTCTTTATTCTCGTTACTACACTAGATAATAAAGGAGACATCCTGTATATAGTCCTTGGAAAACAAACTTGGTTAGTATTCTATTGTCTCTATATTTTGACTTCTTTCTCACTTTTACAACTGACTATTCTAGATAGCTATTTTGAATAGCTCGGGCATTTTTGATATATTCCGAGCAAATACATTTGTATATATATATTTTATTTCTATTGATAGATTATTACTAGTGCCTCTTTGTATATATTCAAAGAATCTTCTCACCTCTGTTTTTCTTGGATAGCTATAATATAGCTCTACCGGAAATATACCTATATTTCCTTGGCTAATCTATATTCTATACCTTTTTCTTGTCGTCCTTAGCGGCTAGTAACTTATTAGTTGCCTGCTAGGTTTTTTTAGTAAACTATAACTTATACTTCAGAAACTTATAATATTTATAGGATTCTCGCAACAGCTCTTTAGCTCCTAATCTACTTAGAATATAGTATATATCAAATAGCTATATCTAGTAATCGTCTAGCTTAATATATTCAAATATATAATCAAAAGTATCCTTTGATATTAAGTTTATTATCTATATAGTAAATATAAAGGCTATTGTCTAGGAGATTAATCTATTAGGGCTTAGAGTACAAATATACTTATATTGTTTCTGCGTTAATTGCTTTCTAAGTTTAGTTATATCTAAGTCAACGACAGAGTCCTTTTGGCTATCAAAGAAATAGGTTATATTCCTCGCAAAGATTATTCGATTTTCTAATTTAGTATTCGCGACAAGATCTCTTATCTCTAATTTTGCTTAGAAGACAAGTTTTCTGCCTTCCTCATAAGACAGTTCTACTTGTCAGTTTTTGAGAGCTATAACTTATATTAGAAGATTCGTCTTATATATATCAAGTCTCAGGCTCAAATCTATAAATGTCTAATATTGCTTTTGAGAGGAATAAAAGCTAGAGTATTAAAGACTCTAAACCAACGACTCAATTTTCTTAATCGAAGTCTCAAGTTGTAAAATAAATTTGCTTGTTATTATTGTTATATTGAGTTGAAATAAGAAAAGGTAAGCTATCCAGAAAGCTATCTAGAAGTACAAGTCAAACAGTTGTCAAGAACCTTATATACTTTAGTACTAAATAACTAGAGTCAAAATAGGCCATATATTTAGTTTCTAAGCAAGACAGGAAATCCTATTTAATAATATATAATTATTTAGCCTAACAAATTTCTAACCTACAAGAGATCCTTTAAGATTATATATTTATCCCAAGGCGGCCTAGAATAATTCAATATATATAAGCTAGGCTATCGAAGAAGTAAGACATTCTAATTCATTAGCTTACTATTACTATTCCTGACTACTATATAGTCAATACTTTAATTTTCAATTATACCTTACAATCTAAATATACTTCTCAATTTAATAATTTTGTTTATCTTTTATATTATAACCCTATAAAATTAGCTATAATAATTCAAGCACTAGTTACTATATATTAATTATAACCTATTAGCTACTTTACAGGCGATAATATAATATATATATTACCGACTAATATATAACTCTTAGTTATATAATACTATTGTTTATATATTATACTATTTATGTAAAGTATCCCGATTGTTTTCTATAGCTAGTATAACATATAAAGCTAAGTGTTAAAAGAAGAATAATAGTAATATCTAAAAGCTTTGAGACTTTAATTACAGATCCTATCTAGGGTGCTCTGCTCTTGCTTAGTCAATATTCAATATTATACTTCAAACTCTTCTAAGGCAATATATATCTTTTGCTTCTGTATCAACTAAATTATAGAAATTAGCTTCTTTTTTAGTCGTCTTATTCGATTGTAGTATCTATCTAGTTATTGCGTCTCAATTAGTCCTTTAGTAAGAAGACTAGGATATAGTATATAGTATTATAGTCTACTTCAATATAAAAGTAAAAGGTAATATAAAAATCAATAAACAAATAAGGGTACGAATTTCTTCTCAAGTTTAAGTACTAGTTTTCTCTTATCCGATTGAAATTACAAATATAGATAACTGTCTTTTATTTTTCCTGGTCATTTTATATATATATATAAATATATCAAATTAGGTCATCGCAAGCCTAGGAGCGCTAGTCGCCTATATAAACTATTACTCAATATCTAGTTTGACTTTCAAGAGTTCCGGGATTACTCCGCTTATTATATATATAAGCCTTCCCCTCCCTGAATAAAATTCGTTATAAAAGTCCTACTATCTACTAATTTTAGTTAGCTTCTTAATTATATAGTTAACTGGCTTCGGAATTAATTTTCAAGGTCTGATATAATATTTTATAAAGAATTTTAAGCCTCTTAATTAAAAACAATAATAGTTTATTATCTTATTATAAGTATAGTCTAAGTTTAAGTGTAAAGGAGTACTAATATATTATTATAGTACTATATACTACTTGAGGCTCATTGTATACAATATAACTTATTAGTAGTACAAATCAATATCTATTCCAAACAACCTAACTTATTCCAACAAAGATATTACGATTATCCTTCCAATAATTTCTATTGACGTCAAAGAGCTTCGACAAACGATACAAAGTATACTAGCTTATAATCCGTCCTAGATTTTACTTGTTACCACGAAGAAGCAATATAATATTATCCGAAATCTTTGCTAATCAATAAATATAAAAAACCTTATAATCTTCCAAAGCCTAGTTATTAGTAAATATCTCCAAGTTTGCAAAGCTATCTCTCTTGTCGAAACCTCTATTATAGTTATAGCTGATAACGATATTATATAGCCGAGTATAACTATTTCTTGGCTTCTAACGCCTTTCGAAGATAAGAAAATTAGTAAAGTCAGAACTTGTCAATATATTAGATACCTTTAAACTAGAACTCTTTTAGAGCAATATTATAATTGACTAAGTACTATATATATCAAGTACTATAATTTCGAAATATTGGTAATATACTATATTGACAGTAGTACTTTATATATATCTAAAAAGATATATATTCTTAGAACTAAGATCTTATAAGATTCTACGTTCAAGAAAGGATTTAAAAACGAAAAGTAGAGGAAGTATTGTTTCAATACTAATAATAATAATTTTGTTATATATTAATTAGTTTTATACTAATAAAAAACTTGGGTCTAGTATAATCGAAAGTATGAAATTAAGACAACTCTTGAGAATAATTCTAAATTTTTCTTTTAGTATCTTAGATAGACAAGAAGTAATTAAAGAAGCAATTATATAAGTCTCGTTATTGAAAAGTATATCTAGAGATAAGTTAAAACTCTATAGTAATAATATAGCGAATTAACTATTGTAAAAGTAACAACTATAGTATATTTATATATTATATCTTACTATATTTATAAATTTTGCTATAGTTAATTTCTTTCTTTTCTAGTTATACTATCAAAGTACTTTACTTTATAAAGAGGGTATAAAAACGTCTTTATAGGTTGCTTTTAGTATCTGATAGTTGATCACAAAAAATATCAAACTAATTAAGCTTTATAAGTATAATATTAGAGATATCTAGTTCCTATTAGTATCTATAATCTTCGGCTACTTCTATAGTTTTATCAAGTTATATATAGCTTTTACTCTTTACGAGGTATTATATATTTAATCAATTGATATATTCAAAATCTAATCTTTATTATAAACAGGTTAAGGCAATAGAATAGTTAAAATTATAGTTTTAATAGAGGCAGAGAATAAAGATTAACAATTTAATATCTTTACTATTAAAAGGATTTAGGAAATTTTTTTATTATTACTTATTAGTTTTATTCTATATAAGTACCTTTGTTTGACGCTACTGCCAGAGGCCGTTTTCGACCTTATAGTAATATTGATCAATTGATTAGTCTACTGAAATAAATATTAATAACCCTGAAACTATACTTTTTATTTTAGAAGGGGCTATTTCTAGTCCCCTTCTCGAGTTTTATTTGTTATTTATGTCTTTCTTAACTTCTAGCTCTCTGTTTCTTCATTTAGTATTAAAAAGTAATCTCTAGTAAAAATTTCTAGAGTATAGTTAGTTCTATAGTAATCGTTTAGAGATAGTTAGATATAAGCAAAGGAGCAAAAAAGTTTGTGATTATTAGTTGTTACCTTTGTATATATATTATATTACAATGAAATTGAGATTATTTTAGTAGAATACCTGAGATTACAATATAAATATAATATAGTGCCGCTCTACTAAGTATATATTCGGTAGTTTAAAATTTGGGAGGGGATATTATTTCCTAGTATAATAAGTACAGAGAGTTACAAACTATTTAAATATAATAGAAAAAACAACAAATATTATTATCCTTTATATTCCCCAGAAATAAGAGAAATATCTTAGATATTACAATCGCAAATGTATTTTTAACTGCTTAGACGATAGCAACTTGAGCC